>JAJMSN010000061.1:0-71334 GCA_030558435.1 Kodamaea kakaduensis
CGCAATTAAAAAACACAGCGAAATCTTATTTAGAGAGGTGCGAAATGTTTGTGGGTTTCCCTGTACTACTTGAAAAGAATGGAAAAGAAAAGAATGAGTTGCATCTGGGAATGCTCAATAATAAGGATGGAATCGGCCTAGGCGTATGTTGTAAAGAAGAGGACAGACTCCTGGCGAAAATAAGAGCGAGCCACATGAAAGTGCAATTCCAATTGTTTTCATTCTCTTCCTCTACTGTAACAAGTGTGGTTCGATAGCGATAGTATTATTTTTGCTGCGATAAGACTTTCCATTTACAGCATTTACATTTACAGCTTTTTACATTTACAGCATTTTAGCGTTTTACAGCAGAGCATATGATAGGGACAGACTTGAGAACAACGAGCGGAGAGAGTCGAGTGTAGACTAAAACAACGAGCGGAGAGAGTCGAGTGTAGACTTCAAAACTCGGAGGTTGGGTAGAAGAACTGTCGGTTACATATGATGAACATACGATAAACATATGAAGAAGTCATGGTGTGTTCATTTCAGAAACACACAATTTAGTTCACAAATTCACTTTAACACTTCATGTTGTACAATGCTCCACTGTCCTACTCGATGTTACTTGACTTCTTCAGTCTTGTCACTGCTCTGCTTGTTCCTTGAACAATTCATGTCCTCATTGTTCTGTAATTTTAACATGTTGGATCTTCGAACGACTGATGAGCGGAGTTAATGTGTTCACGAATACTATTCAGAAGAACAATGAGCGAAGTGAGTTTTCTTCTACATTAACTTGCTTCGCTAATGTTCTGTTCTACTGCAACTCAGTCTGTTCTACGACAATGAGCGATGCGAGTTTTCTTCTACATTAACAACTCGCTCCGCTCATTGTTGTCTACACTAACAACTCGCTTCGCTCGTTGCTAATCTACACTCCACTCGAACACTCGCTTCGCTCGTTGTTCTCGTGTTCGTTCTATCGTTAATCGTTATTCTCTATAATGCTCAACTCCACGAACCAGTTCTCAAGCTGAGCAAATTCTCAATGACATCCTTGGGTTTGTTCACGCTGAGCTCTCCCAAAGGCTGACGCTCGCCCCTCTCCCTTCTTTCAAAGACATGGACATTCTCCTTGTCTACTGCAGCCAACTTGTCCTTGACCTTTGACGAGTTGTTTGGCATCAACTTGAAGGTCATGGTTGAAGTTGTTTGTGAGTTGAGGAAGGTGGGCTGTTTCTTGCGGGTTTCGTTGAGTACCAAGATGGAGTCGTCGACCAGCGAGTCTGGATCCACCAGGGTATTGGGCGACGACAGAGTGCCCTCGTAGGAGTGTGCCTTCACCATCTGTGGCTTCACCGGTGTGGAAGCAACCATGCCAAGTGGTGTTGGAGGGACCAGAGAAGCCCCCGCCGTGGCCGTGGCCACGGTCGCAGGGGCTGAAGCAGTTGCTGAAGCTGCTGCCGCAGCCACAGGAGCTGGTGCAATGATTGGCATTACCTGCTGTACCAGTTGTACCAGCGGGGGTACCAGTTGTACCAGGGGCACCAGGGAAACCAGGGAAACCAGTGGCACCAAAGCAGGAGGCACTGGGAGCAACTCTGTGACCTCCTTTTCCTGGGTGCACTGTTTGCGCAAACTCTGTCTCTTATTCTGGAACCATATTTGGATGGCCTTTTCAGTCATGTTGACCTTTTTGGCAATCTCCAAGCGGCGGGGTTTATTTGGGGTTGAGCCCAATTCGAACTCGGAGTTGAGGATACTCAACTCGTTTGGAGAAGTTCTTCTGCGTTTGCGACGGGCCAAAGGGGCGTTGTCGATCAGCGGTTCCTGCGAGGGGAACGTTGCTGGGGAGTGTGAGATGAAGGCATACGCCTTGTCCTCGCTCTTTCTCTTCTTCTTCTCCTCTGTAGCAGGCGTGTGCTGTCCGGGGGTGGGGTATGGCTTGTACACATCCAGAATGGAGGGCAACTTGAACAGCGAGTTGATCAATGACGATAAGGGGGGGAGGCAGGGCCTGCTATGCGATGGAGTCGAAGGAAGAGTGGGTCTTTTGGGTGTCTGAAGGAACATAATGAGTGAAAGGTTGTACGGGTACTAGTAATGTGTAGTGTAGTACTGTAATGACTAATGTGTAGTGTAGTACTGTAATGTGTAAATGAGTGTAGTACTTGAGTGTAGTACTTGAGTGTAGTACTGTAATGAGTGTAGTACTTGAGTGTAGTACTGTAATGAGTGTACTATAATGAGTGTATGAGTGTAGAGTACTAGTTAATGAGTGTAGTACTAGTGACTGTAGAATGTAGTACTGTAGTACTGGTAATGAATGTGGAGTACTGAGTGGTACTGAGTGGTAGTGTGTGTTGACTTAATGAGTGAATAGTGGGATGAGCGAACGTGGAAGTGTGAATATTTATAAGGAACGCAGGTAATACGTGTGCACATAAAAATATACTTTGGACTATTTATACTTTGGATGGAGAGCTTATTTTCCCAATGGATCAAATTAGAATCATGTAAGTCATATACGCACAGGGAACAAAGAGAAATTGGTGTTGACATACGGGCGCGACACCGGCCCTGGGAGCACGAATGTAATTTTTCAGGGGTACAAATGCAATTCCTGCTCCAAAGAGGCAATTAGCTCTCGGGCTACGCCCTCAAAAAAAGACTAATTATTTTGGGAAGCGTGTTTGGGCGGGCAATTAACGGCCTGCTTTGGGAATATTGATATCGACTGTTTACCTTTCCACGCTTTTTGTTTACGTTTGCAATTTTCCAAGGAGCCTTTTTTCGCGTCGCGTTCGCAATGATCCACAAAGCCTCTTCTATAATTGGCACTGCTGTTTTCGGAAATCCCTCACTCACTCACTACACTACACTACACTATACACTACACTATACACTACACTGTAAAGTGTAGTGTATTGTGTAGTGTAGTGTAGTGTAGTGTAGTGTCTTTTATATAGCGTCTTTTATATAGTGTCTTTATAGTGTCTTGTATATAGTACTGTCTATAGTGTGTAGAACAAAGAGACAACAGACTAGAACAGACTAGAACACTTGGAAAATGTCAACTATTTTCATTATCACTACGTTTATCTTCTTAACTTAATATAAGCTATTCCATAAACTCTAGCAAGCTCGAACTCCAAACTCAATACTCAATAGGCTACTAATAAACTCTCAATTCTAAACTGCTCGATAAAGTAAGCTTGATAAAAGCTCGATAAAAAAAAGTTCGATAAACTAAGCTCGATAAACTAAGCTCGATACTCAATAAGCTCGATACTCAATAAGCTCGATAAACTCAGTAAACACTAATAAACTCTCAGTACACTATCACTGCCCCCTTTCTCACATTCAGTATCTACTATCTACTTTCACTATTTCCTGTCTCCATTACTACTATCTCCATCACTACTATCTCCATCACTACTATCTCCATCACTACTATCTCCATCACTACCTACTATCTTCATCACCATCACTTCTCCATCTCCACTCCCTATTTCTATCCCTTCTCTGCTTCATCACGTCTTTTCTTTTCCCATCATGTATCGATTTTTCGGCTCTGCACAATGACGTTGTCGCGTTGATCGCGTACAAAACAAAATCATCGGAGCATGCATGCAATTCCCAAGTGGTGATAATGGATAGCGTTTTGAGGCGCGGTTTCTAAATTCGCGACCTCCTGAAACCTTCTCCGTGACGCATCCGTGTTGGGCGGATCAAATCACAAGCAGATCGACTCGACTCGCCTTTTTTAGACATCGAACAAGAAACATCGAACAGAAACATCGAACGTAGTGAGATGTTTGTTCGATGTTTCTAGTTCGATGTTTCGGTACTCTAAAGAACTGTTTCTAATAAACTGAGATGTTCTGAGATGTTTCTGAGATGTTTCGAGTCCTTGATCCTTCTACATCCAAGATGTTTCGAGTCTTATTTGATCGTGTTCCGATCTGTCCCGTCTTAAGCATTCGTACAGGTGATCCTTTATGCTATTCTATTATCTACTCTATCACTCTATTCTATCTACTCTATTCTATCTACTCTATTCTATCTATTCTATACTTCTTTGGTCTTTCTCGCATAGATTCGCTCCGCTCATCTATGCTTGCTTGCTATACTCTATTCGTTCGCATAGATTCGCTCCGCTCATCTATGCTCACTCATATCCCTGTAGTTTTTTTAGAACATGCGGGGACGGTTACGGACCTGATCCATTTTGAGTTGCTGCTGTAGGTCAGATGCTATTAGATGTTTCTGAAACACCCCAAACAAAATGAGTCGATACTCAAAGTCAAAGTTCGAGCTTCGTATTTCCTTCTTCACATGTAATGCACTTTTTCTTAAGTAGTGTAAGCCTGTATTCATTTGGTTGAGTTAGTGTTCAGTTACTAGTTTTTAGTTAGTTGTCTTGACATCTGCAATGAGGTCATCTGGTCATTGTATTCTAGTCATCATCTAGTCATTGTCTTCTAGTCATCATTTAGTCATTGTCTTCTAGTCATCATTTAGTCATTGTCTTCTATCTCTAATCTCTTTAAATCTCTAATCTCTAATCTCTAACCTCTTCTAATCATCTTCTAATCATTATCTTCTAATCATCTATACTCTCACTTTACTCACTTTACTCACTTTACTCACTTTATCACTCACTTCTTTTACATCATTCTCCATCTTTTCTCTGCAGGTCCGATCAAACCTGGGGCACGTTGATTGTAGTTAATTAATCCCCAGAATGAGTGGTCTAGTATATTACTACTATATTACTACGATCATCAATCTGTTGACATCTCTTTATAATATTCAATACTCCTACTTCACTACTTCACTACTTCACTATATACTACTATATACTACTATATACTACTATATACTACTACACTGTACTACAATAATAATACTACTATATAATACTACAATATAACATACAATACTACTACTATATAGCATACAATACTACCACTATAACATCAATACTACCACTATAACATCAATACTACCACTATAACATCAATATTAATAGAATCTAAATCTCCACTTACTACCTCAATCTACTCTTTCTACCATTTGGTTTATTATTTTCTTTTTTCCCATGAAGAGACTCGGCCTTGTCATTGTGGGAGCTGCCATTCTCCTTCTTTGGCCTGCCCTCAGGACCCCACTCCCCGATATCCAATTCTTCGAGCTTGATCTCGATGCCTCCAAGAAGTCCGAGCTCGAGAAACTTGGGCTCACCCCCAAGAACCCAGTGAGAATTCGCACCACCGTGGATGGCGCAGTACACGAACAGGTGGTGCACGGCCGCTTTGTCCATGTCACTGACTTTCACCCCGACCCCTACTACAAAGAGGGCTCCGATCCCGAAGAACAGTGCCATTCTGGTAAGTTGAAGGGTGGTGGTGTTGATGGTGGTAGTGATACTAGTACTGGTGTGGGTGGTGCTGGTAAGTACGGCGATGCTATTTTGGGCTGCGACTCCCCCGTGGGGCTCGTCAAAGACACAATCAAGTGGATTGACCACAATTTGCGCGACAAGATCGACTTTATTGTATGGACAGGCGACAATGTCCGTCACGATAACGATAGACGGTTCCCCCGTACCGAACAGATGATTTTCGACCTCAACCAAGAGGTGAGCGATCTTCTTTATGAAACCTTCAAGAGCACCAACGACTCAAATATACGTAGTATGGACGTGGATCTCGTGCCCTCCCTTGGCAACAACGATGTTTACCCCCACAACTTGTTTCTGCCTGGTCCAACTCTTCAGACCCGTGAATTGTTCAAGATCTGGAAGAATTATGTTCCCCAGGCCCAGCTCCATATTTTCAACAAGGGCGCCTACTACTTCCACGAGGTGATCCCCAACCACTTGGCGGTGTTGTCGCTTAACACCCTTTACTTATTTGACCTGAACCCGTTGGTGGATAATTGTGACTCCAAGAAACAGCCGGGCTACCAGTTGTTTGAGTGGCTCGGGTACGTGCTCAAGGAAATGCGCGCGAGAAACATGAAGGTGTGGCTCTCGGGACATGTGCCTCCCAACGGCAAGAACTACGACGTGACGTGCTTGAGAAAGTACATTGTGTGGTCGTATGAGTACAGAGACGTGATTATAGGGGGGTTGTTTGGACACATGAATATTGATCACTTTATTCCGTTGGACAGCAAGGCTGCCTACAAGAGTATTAGAGATGATTTGGGAAAATCAGACCTTTCTGTGTTGGACTTGGTTGATGAGGTTGATGAAGTCGACCAAAGCGACCACAACATGTTCGCTTTTGGCGACGATCAAGTGCGCATTTCTGGGGGGACTCCATACAACAAGGTCAAGTACATGGAGACCTTGCGGGAAACCGTTTATGCTGCCATCAAGGGTACGGAAAAGTCGGGACACGAGGGTGAACGGTACTCGATCGCACATGTTTCCGCGAGTGTGGTGCCCACATTCAACTCGGGTCTCAGAGTGTGGGAGTACAATATTACTGGGTTGAAGGAACAGGCAGAGTTGCACAACCGCTACAAGTTTGCACCATGGGACCTGTTTTTTGCGGGCTTGAACAAGATGATGGAACACCAGCTGGAGACAGATGAGGTGACCACCTTCAAGAAAGACAAGACTTTTCCCCCAAAGATGCCCAAGAAGGCGAAACTCGGGCCGGCATACGTGCCCCAGACCTTTACTCCAGAGAGGTACGTGCAGTACTATGCTGACTTGAAGGGCATCAATGGGGGGGACAAGGAGTTTGGGTACGAGATACAGTATGCGACGGACGACAAGTTGTATGGATTAAAGGACTTGACGGTGAAGGAGTGGCTTGCGTATGGGAGGAAGTTGGGGAAGCCGTTGAAGAAGGTGGTGAAGAAGAAGAAGCAGTTGGAGAAGTTGCAGAATATTTGGAAGGTTTATGTGAGGAATGCGTTTATAAATTCGGGGTATGAGGATGCGGGGTATGGATAAACACTCAACATCTCGCGAAGCGAGATGTTGTTGTTTGAGATGTTATCAATGGAGATATTTGAAATGATATCAAGAGATGGTTGAAATGTTCAATAGACCATTGATGTCATCAATGGACTTTGATGTATCAATAGACTTTGATGTATCAATAAACGTTTGATATTATCAGACGCTATTGTTATTGACCGTTCAATGTCATGTTGATTCCCTCGATGCATAAATGCGATATTGATTGTGTTACATTATGAGACTGCTGGTCTACTGGAAAGACGAAACGACTGTTAGAGGTTGTATAGACAATGAAAAGTTAGAAAGAGAAAGGGAGCTGTAGAATTGAGAGGAAAGAGGTATGAGAGGACGTTGAGTGTTTAAAGAGGGGAAGTAGGATATTGAGTTTAGAGAAGTATACTGTGTATTGGATATGAGCACGTGAGTACATTTTGAAATACTGCATATAACACTACCTTTCACTTAAGCTTGTCTTCCACTTGAATGACACTCGACATAGTAGTTATTCCAGTAACATATATTCCCTAAATAGCAGATATTTCCTAAATAACAGATATTCACTAAGTAACAGATATTCCCTAAGTAGCAGATATTCCTTGAGAGATATTTGTACGTCTGCTACACCTTACATAATCTTCCTGACTGTCTTTTAGTTTTTCTTAGGGCTTCGCCCTAATGAAAAATTTGCCTGGGCGGAGGGACCAAGTGAAAAAAGTTTTACCAATCTACACTTCTTCTTTATCTTTGGGTCCATTAAAAATTCCTATCGTCCAATAAACAAGTCGAAATGGGTGGCGCTCGTCAAAAGAAAATCGAATACTTTGCTAAGCTCCGTGAGTTGCTCGAGGAGTACAAGTCCATCTTTGTTGTTGGAGTTGACAATGTCTCCTCCCAGCAGATGCACGAGGTGAGAAAGTCCTTGAGAGGAACCGGTGTTGTTCTCATGGGTAAGAACACCATGGTCAGAAGAGCTGTCCGTGGTTTCCTTGCTGACCTCCCAGAGTACGAGAAGTTGTTGCCATTCATTAGAGGTAATGTTGGTTTCATCTTCACCAACGGTGACTTGAAGGAGATCAGAGACGTTGTCACCAGCAACGTTGTTGCTGCTCCAGCCAAGGCCGGTGCTGTTGCTCCAAAGGACGTCTGGATCCCAGCCGGTAACACCGGTATGGAGCCAGGTAAGACCTCTTTCTTCCAGGCCTTGGGTGTCCCAACCAAGATTGCCAGAGGTACCATTGAGATTGTGTCCGACGTCAAGGTTGTTGAGGAGGGTGCCAAGGTTGGTCCATCTGAGGCCACCCTTTTGAACATGTTGAACATTTCTCCATTCACCTACGGTTTGACCATCTCCCAGGTGTACGACAATGGTCAGGTGTTCCCAGCCAACATTTTGGACATTACCGACGACGAGTTGGTTGGCCACTTTGTTTCTGCCATCAACGTCATTGCCTCCATCTCCTTGGCTGTTGGTTACCCAACCTTGCCATCTGTTGGCCACTCCATCGTGAACCACTACAAGAATGTCTTGGCCTTGTCCATTGCCACTGACTACACCTTTGAGGGTTCCGAGGCCATCAAGGACAGATTGGCCAACCCAGAGGCTTACGCTGCTGCTGCTCCAGCTGCTGCTGCCTCCGCTGACTCTGGTTCCGCTGCTCCAGCTGCTGCTGCTGAAGAGGAGGAGGAGTCTGACGATGACATGGGTATGGGTTTGTTTGACTAAGCGAACAACGAGCGAAGCGAGTTGTGAGTGTATAGTAAATCGATCTGAACAAGAACCGAACAACGAGCGAAGCGAGTTGTGAGTAGACAAGTGTAGATTAACGCGAAACAACGAGCGAAGCGAGTTGTGAGCGAATGTAACAAGAGTGAAGGAAACTAGAAAGATAATACGGAAGGGATGAAAATGACTTAAAGCCATCGATCTGAAAATCTGTTCTGTTCTGACTAAAAAATGTAGCCTGCAATTGTCGACCCAATACTCGTTATCTTAGACCTTCAGTAATTTCTGAGAACTAATGTTTCACGTAGTAGGGACACAACTGTCTAACTTCGTTTGAATAAAGGGAAAGCTACTTAAATAGGTGTCTATGCAATACAGACTTTGGGTCCTATGGTACCCCAACTAGTGGTGTGTATTATAGGTGGTGAGGCAATGAGAGTATGGATGGTACTTTCTGTTTGGTTACTCATTTAGTTCATATTTTTTACCTTTGTTTACCTGATGGAAGAAGTGGTCGAAGTGACCTGGAATGTGGGTGATGTTCAGTACTTTTCTCAAACAATCTCGCTTCGCTCGATTATTTGAGTATTTGAAGTTTTTCGCAGCTTTTCTCCAAATGGCTGCAAATTTTCCCTCCATGACCGAAAGATCCAACTCCACCTACACCACCGGGCAGTGCACCTGTTCCACCCTCCCCAAAGCCTGGACGGCCTGGCACGATCTCCGCAAACACGCCTCGCAACTCACCGCCCAACTAGACCTGTTGGTCCAGCTGCCAGTCGATACACCCACATTTGAACGAGCCGCTTACATTTTACAAGAGTTGGAGCGGCTCACGTGGGACGACCAAGAGCGCCCACTCCAACAATGGGCGGATGCGTTCTGGATCCACTACTTTACTCAAAAACGCCTCTATTTTATTATCAAGTCCTTTATTGAAGGTCCCCTGGCGGAACAGGAGCCGTTGGCGTACACCATCTTGGTGGTCACGTTACGCTTTGCCAAATTGGGCGAAAATTACGATTACATCAAGAGATGGACATGGACCCTCGCCTTTAAACCAGGCCAAAGAGTCAGCTACCGGATGCGTCTATTGACCTTATTTCCTAAATTCAGTGTGCTTGCGAAATTTGGGCGGGCCCGTGTGATGAGCGACATGGGCAACTTTATAGCTGCGGTATTGTACATGATGGTGTTGGAATTGAACCCAAATGAAAATGAACCCAAGAGTTTGAGAGCTGATACCGAGGAAAGAGAGGTGCCCACACTAACTTTTGATGTGGATTGCGATGGGGACTCGATTGACTTGTACCCTCCGGAGCAGCCATGGCTGCGGTTGTACCGAGACGTTTTCTGGAAGTTGGAGCGGAGTCAATTTGCGAGATTGTTCCCGACAGAAATGGAAATTATAAGGGGGAAGGTGAATGCGTATGGGTACGATGATAATCTTGAGGCGGCGTGTGAGAGGTTGATTTGTGTGAGGGTTAGTACTCGGAGTTTTTTTGAGAGGTTGTACTGTATGTTGAGATGTAGAGATGGTCGAGATGAGCGGAGCGAATCTCGAAAGAAGAGAGTTGAAGAGCAAAAGCATAGATGAACATAGATGAGCGAAGCGAATCTATGTTTTGTCTGCTTATTCATTTCTCATATTCATTTCTCATATCCTTCTCATTCTTTATCCTTCTCATTCTTTATCCTTTTCTCAAATCTCTATTCTTCTCTAGTCTCTATTCTCTCCTCTCTCCTTTCTATTCTCTTTGCTACACTTTGCACCATCAGGAACACTCAAACTCTAGATTCCTCACTTGGGTCTACAAAATTCAAATCTTATGTACATGCTGCTAATCTAGCTCTATCACAAATAACGTAGTCTCCCAGTTCCTTCCTCGTATTATTCGTCTTTCTTCGTGTTTATTCTTGGTTGTTGTTTTTGGTTATTCTCTTCGCTTCACTTTTCCTCATCACTTCATCACTCAACTTCTTCACTTCAACACTTCTTCACTTCTTCACTCATTCCCTTATTCTCTCCTCCTCCCCTAATGACTCTCAACAAGTTGAGAGTCAAATAAAGTGGGGCTATAGGGATTATCTCATTCTATACAACTCCCTTGGCTCCTCCTCAATAACCGCAGGTGGCTTCACCACCTGCTTGTTGATCTGCTGCGACAACTTCAGAGGCTTTGGCCATTCCTCAGGCAATATTCCCGCTCTCTTGAGGAGCCACGACATGCGGTCGCTGACATCGGCCCCCACTCCGATCCAGTACTTTGTTCTGTCAAAGTCCAACTGGACGTCCTTGAACTTTTGCACCCCAGCGGCCTTCTCCTCGGGAGTCAACGCCACGGGGACGGGGTTGTAGGTGCCGAGGACTTCGATGGGGAGCGAGTCTCTGGCAGACTTCTTTTTGGCAACAACAATGTTGTAGGCGGGGGAGTGTCTCCTTCCGAAACGGGCCAATCTGATCTTCAATGGGGACTTCATGGTGAAGAGTTTTTTTTTCAGACAAAACTTGAGAACAATCGAGCGTAGCGAGATTGTTTGAGTAGAACAGAAGAGAGAAGAGAGAACAATCTCGCTACTCTCGATTGTTCGATGACGGTAAAATAGAACATAGAACATATAACGTAGAACAGGAAACAACTGAATATGGGTGCTCAAATGAAAATATCAGCATAGACATCAGAACAACTGAGCAAGGTTGTTCTGAGATGAACATTTCAATGTAAAGTCACCAGTAATGAGGTAAGTCAGCAGTAGGTGAGAAGCATTCAACAGAATAAAGAATCTCAACAACTAATAAATTATTTCTCCCAGTATCAAGTGTCAAAAATTTCCAGAACTTTCAACTTACACTCTACATTTTCACACAATGCATTCTATCAACATATATACCAAATTTTCCGAATAGAACTTGTCTCTTCGCTGTCCTTGTCTTATAAACTATTGGGTTAGAAGGTTGAAGGAAGATTCAAACTCAAACTTCAACCTCCAAACTTCAACCCCCGAACTTCAATAACTTCCAGCAACCTCCACAATCTCAAACAACCTCGCTTCGCTCGATTGTTTGAGATTGTTTGTTTACAACTTCTTCCTAGCCTTCAACTTCTTCTTTGGCTTCTGAACCCCCCCCCTCGCCTTCTTCTTTGGCTTCTCCTCCTCCTCATCGTCCGACCACTCCTCCTCCTTATTACCCTTAGCCCACTTCAACTTGTTCTTTTGTCCCCTCACTGGCGCCTGTTTCACTGCATCCAAGTAAGCATCAATACCCGAGCCCTTTGCTGCCAATGGGTCCTCGTCAAACACAATCTTTCCTCCCTTGGTCTTGAACTCGTCTCTCTTGTTCTTGACATCTGCCAACGTCACCTTCTTGGGCTTCGACAGCGAGATGTTTGAAAGCATCTGGCGATCAAGCAAGTTGAGTGGCTCTTCTGTGTTCAAAATAAACTGGTTGCTCTTCTTCTTTTTGGAGTTGTCCTCCTCCTCGCTCTCGTCGTCCGACACCTCAGAGTCGTACAATGCCTCCTCATAAGCCGAAACAAACTTCTTCTTATCCACCTCGGTGGTATCCTTGTTCTTCTTGGCCCTGTTTCTCAACTTTTTGATGTTTGCAATCAACTTCTTGTCGTCCTCCGGCATCGCGGCCTCCACGGCCTCGATACCAAACTTGCGCACCAAACGCTCGACAATGTGCTTCACCTTCAGCTTAAAGTGTCCCTTGTGCTCGTGGGACCAGCGCATCAACTTGGCCAACAAGTCGTCCAAACTGGCACGCACCATGTCCTCAGGCAACGACAACACCTCCACCTTGACGAACCCAATCGCACTCTTTGCAATCTCACGGGAGTTGTGCGTCAAGAACAACTCGACTGTCGACGAGATCTCGCGGAGAATGTCAGGCGAAAGGTGGTCCTTGAACTCAAACACCAAGCACGAAATCGCCGTGATGGTGGCCGAG
The DNA here is from genome assembly GCA_030558435.1 of Kodamaea kakaduensis. NCBI lineage: Eukaryota > Fungi > Ascomycota > Pichiomycetes > Serinales > Debaryomycetaceae > Kodamaea > Kodamaea kakaduensis. The sequence goes on from JAJMSN010000061.1 coordinate 12,643, forward strand.
ATCATGTGTGGGCTCTGCGCAGCCAAACCAGCAGAAACCATGGTGAAGTACTCCTGGAGCGAGGCCTCGGTGTCGGGGGTCTCGGCATCGAAACCAGGCACCTTGGAGTTTTGCACAACACCGCCCTCCATCATCTTGTACCCCATCTTGTTCAAGATCTGGTACGAGAGCGATCTGCTTCTCTCGTTGGCGTCCTTGGTGGACATGATCACTTCTTGCACCACTGCAGGAATGAAGAAGAGGTCGCAGTTCAAGGAAAGAACAAGGTCGATCGCAGCCAAACGCGAGGCACGTGCAGAGGGGTGGAGAGTCTCACCGCTCAGCACAATCACCTGCTCAATCTCACCGATAAAGTTGGTGATGGCACCTTTACCCTCTTCGGTTTCGGCCAAACGGGCAATGATACGGTAAGAACGTTTCTGGAGGAGATGGTCCATCGAAACGGTCTGTGAAAAGATGGAAAAGAGCGCATTGTACAGGGATGGGGGAACGTACTTGGCCATGGCAACAACGAGATCCATGAGAGTTGGTGCGAGTTCGTTGGTGGACAGGCCTGTCTGCTGTTCCAGCTGACCCAGCTGCTTATCCATCTCAGTCTTCAACATACCACACACCTTATTAAACGTCTTCTCCAAATCCTCCTTACCCACCACACCCAAGTACACATCGATTGTCTCCAAGACAAACCCCCTTGAGTCCTGGGCAGTAGAAGAGTAAACGTTGAACAACACCGACAACAAGTTCGGGGCCTTTTGCGCGAGAACAATCAAGTTCTGTTTCAGGGCATCGGTAGAAAACTCCTCCTGCACCAACAAGTCGTCGGCCAAAGCACCCTCGGCATACGCCACGTTCGACTCCACCAAAAGACGGAGCGCGTGACAGATAGGGACACGGAGGTCCACGTTTGCGTACATCAAGTCCGATAACTTTGCTGCAAACTCGTCGTCGAAAGCGGTGGGCAAGTCGGTGGGCAAGTCACAGAAATGGGGGAGAAGCGACCAAATCTGGTCCACAATGGTCTCAAAGATCTTGGCGTGGAGTGCACTGCTCAAGGGGATCTTTTTCTGGAACACCTCGACGTAGGGCAAGATCTGCTGCTTGTAGAACTGCAACTCTGCCATGCGCACATTGTCACGCAAAAGAGGCAACATCCACGCGCGGCCACGAGACCCGTCCAAGTCGAGCGGAAGGGTCGACAACACCACCGCAGGACCCATGGTGGCAATGCATGCGCCAATAACGTCTTCGGCTTCCTTGTTGGGGAACGAGTCGCGCTCGTTGGTTCTCCACTCGCCAACAGTCTCCAATACACTGAGGAAATCGGGGTTGGAGCGAGTGCGCAACTTGAGAATACACGCGGTTGCAAACTCGAGGATTTCCTTGATGGCATTCTGGTACTTGACAGAAAAGAGCGAGTTGATGTGTTCAGAAAGGAAGGTACAAACATCATCGATGGTTTCGTAGATGGTTGGAGTGACAACATATTCAATCACGTTCTCTCCCTCCTCAATCTTTTCTTCATTGTCTTCATTGTCTTCCTTTTTCTTCTCATTCTTCTCATTCTTATTCTTCCTCTCTCTGGTAAACTTCTGTCCGGGTCTTAATAAGAAACCATCTGGAATTGTCTGCTCCACCACTGCAATCAAACACTGCAGGGCACTCGAGTAGATGTTTTCGTTTTCCGACTCCAAAAACGACGAGATGATGGGAATCACCTTTGGCAACTCTTGGACACACGTCTCTGCGCTCATGTACAGGTACGCCTCCATGGCCTTGGCCACCACGGCCAACCACAGGGCCGCGAGGTGCGCATCGTTGACACTGGGCTTGAGGTCAAAGAGAATCGTCACCACCTGCTGGAACCGCTCGGCATGGACCTCGTCCTGCATCGACATGAACAAGCCCTCGAATGCCCCAAACGCCAGCGACACAAGGAACTGGTCGTTTGTCTTGGAGATATCGAGCAACACGTCGCAAAGCGGCCCGATCTGTGCAGATGGCCAACTGTTGGCAGAAGTGATCTGTGTGATGAGCTGGAGACAGTGGATGATCTGGGTGTTGAGTTCCTTACTGCGTTTCTGGCCCACCAATTCCGAGAGTTTCTTCAAACTGGCCTCACCCGCCATCCCGGCGGCAACGTGCACGGGCGATGGAGACGGTGGAGGGGTGCTCAAGACCTTGAACACGGCATCTTGGGCGCGCTTACGCACTTTGGGTCTGGGGTCGTACAGCAACTCCAAAAGTCCCATGAGTGCTCTTTTGGGCGAAACACTGCCGCTGGAGTTCCACTGCGCGTGGTCCTGGGCCAAAAGAAGCAGTTCCAAGGCGCCAATAGTGGATCTTACCAAGGGCGCATCGGCACTGGAGCTGGTGAGCGGCGTGGCCAACTTGGCCAAAACGTCTGCAAAACGGGTTCTGAGGAGCGGCGCGGGTGTGTAGGGGAAGACCATGTCGAGAAAGTATGTGGAGGCGGTGGCAAGACCAGTGTCTGCGATGTCATCGCCTTGGACGGCCTGGTCGAGGAGCGAAAGAAAGGAGACAAAGTAGGCCACTGGAGAGGCGGACTGGTTCTGTTCCTTGATGTTTTCGTCAACGGCAGAGAGAATGACGGCTAGCTGCCGTTGGTTCTCCAATTTGGAGGTGATTTGGGACCTGATCTTGTTGAGATCGAGTTCGAGTTGGAGGTCCATGAGATGAGTGAAGATATTTTCGCGAAATTCAAGCTTGGATGAGCATAGATGAGCGAAGCGAATCTGCGAATCTATGCGAAAATAAAGAGATGACAGCATAGAGCATAGAGCATAGATGAGCGAAGCGAATCTGTGCGAAGGTGCCTAGATGAGATGTACATAGCATAGATTCGCTTCGCTCATCTATGTTAGTAATAAATAGAATAAGTAGATAGTAAGTAAGAAGTGAGATAAGTGACAAGTGATAAGTGACTAGAAGCAAAAAGTAACATGAATTACATGATGACAAGAATTGATACAAGGAAAGCACTATTGAGGTCTCGCTATTTCTTTGCCATCTCATCTCATTGCTCATCGATTACGCGAAAAAATGAGATGAGCTGAAAAAAGTAAGGGAAGAGTGAAGTAATGAGGGGAGGGAGATTAGTAATGTTTGGCATATAATAGTAGGGTCATTCGCAATCTACAAGGAGCAAATGCTCTTTTGATGTTTCTTATTGGATGGAACATTAGCTTCGTCATTACATTGACTGTCTAGATGGGACAATCTCATTGTGTGTTATTCTATGGCTTGCTAAGAATGACTTGAACTGTATACTTTGTCTTTACCAAGACGATTTGAACTTTTTCGAGATGAATAAGGAGTCTCGAAAAGTTCTTAGAACCACGTTATTTCATCAACAACACTGATCCAGTCTTTCACATTTACAACCAAAACCTACTATTATCAAGAGCACTCGCTCTCATTGATGAGTGTTGATAACAGCGGAAAAGCTGAACAAGAAAAGAAGAAGCAAAGAAGGTGACAAAGAGTGGAGAATTGTGAAAGAAGAAGACGTCAAGTGTTGGGTTGAATCTTGTGGCTGCAAATTTGCACCCAAATCTTTTTTCGCAGCCAGTCCTTGGATACTTGAGCCAACTCAAGGAATACGACTGCAGAGTTCACATATACTATGATGTTTGTTGAAGAGAAGGCTGCAGGTGTGAAGGTGTTGTATTTCCTTTTAAAAGCCAAATTGTTACTTCTCGAACTACCTCAATCTTCATTGTCTATTGTAAATCTATGCATGCCCTAAAACAGCACCCTTTTAGTCTTTCCTACTTGTGCATCCCCAGTATACGCAAACAATCGACGACAATCGACGACAATCTCGCAACAATCTCGTTTCACTCGATTGTTTGATGTTTGCATCCCTAGCACGCAATTTCGCAACAATCTCGCTTCGCTCGATTGCTGCTTAGGCATCCAACTCCAACTCCTCCAACAAACTATCGATCATCGCAATATCCACCCCATACCTCTCCTCCTCCCTCAGCAAACCCCACTCCTCCGGGCCCAACTCCTCCGTCGGCCCCTCCTCCATGGCCAACGGCTCAAAGTCCAGGCCCTTGTACGCAAAGTGCTTGAGGTGCAAGATATACCGGATATCGTCCACCAACTCAATGGTATCTGTGGCCTGTCTCTGATGGATACGCCCCGCACTCTCCAATATGAGTTCCAGTAGCTTGTTGCGGCTGTTTTCAAATATCTTGCCTAAATTAAGCGCCATCATCTTGATGACGTGCTGCTCCAACTTGTCACAGTGTGTCTCCCAGGCCGCGCGCACGAGATCAAAGCCATCGTACCCCGTCTCGTCCTCGAGCCGCTCAAAGTCCTCGTACAGGAGCCCATACAGCCCCGAGATATTGACGGCACAGATGGTCTTGAGCTTGTCCAAAAAGAGCTCGGCCCCCACGTACAAGAGCTCAACAGTGTGTTCCATGGGAATCACAGGCGGGTCGTCGTAGTACAAGAACGACAAGGTCAATTCTGCAACAGTGCGGCTCGAGGCAGCATTACTGAGTCGCACCACAGGCACGTGTTGTGCTGAAACAGCAGGACGGTCCACAGTGTCTGTGTGGCCAACAAGTACCGGCATGGGAGTGGTGTTGCTCGTGAAAATCCCGCTCTTGAACATAGTGTCAAAGTACTCGGATCGAGAAAGCACGCTTTTGTTGGCAGGGAAGTATATCATCGAGGAGGTGTCTATGTCTTCGACGGCAACAATAACATCTGGTGAGCACACAGAAGATAAAAGGCGGTTTTTTAAGGAAAGGGGGAGAAGTGATGAGGGGGATTCCAAGTCTTTATTCTTTGGAGTCTTGTCTTTAGAGTCTTTTTCTTTTTCTATTTCTTCTTCTCCTCTTTCTTTTCTTTCTTTTCCTTCTATTTCTTCATCTCTTTCTTCATCTCTTTCATCTCCTTCTTCTCTTTTCACCACCACAGCATCTCTAAAAATGTCCTCTGTCAACCGTTTCATATTTTTACTTGCTCTCTGGACCACGTTCAAAGAAAACTTATTCTTCAACTTTGGCTCGAGCTTTTCCTTCAGGGCAAACTTGGCCAAGTCCCCCAACTCCAACTTGCGGGCATACGCCGCCAATTGCTTATCTAGCGGAATGGAGTCCGTGCGCAAGTACAAGTAGTCCACCACCAGGTTGAACAAGGTGGGATCCGCATTCAAATCCACAATGCTCTTTTTCCTCCATTTGCCCACGAGTTTTTCCCTAAAGTAGGCGGAACGGGCCGCGAGTAAAAACCTGTGGAGCTTGAACACCTGGGTCCCGCAATCAAACACAATGTCTCGCTGCAGTGCCTTGATCAGCGAGATGTGTGCGGCAAACGGTTGCGTGGTGTCCACGGCCTTGGAAACGTCGAATTCCACGAGCACGTCGCGAATAGTGTCGTTGAGTGCACCGTAAATACAGCGCGCGCCTTGGAAAGTGTCACGGTCACACACCGCGCCGCGCAGAAGAAGCATCCGCACAATATCAAGGTGCCCACAGAGCGACAGGAGAATAAGCGGCAGGTAGTCCCATTCGTCGACTTGGTTGATGTCGAGATCGGGGGTGGAGAGAAGACGCTCGACGAGTTCAAGGTCGCCTATTCGGCAGGCGTCGCAAAGGTCTTGGAAGGCGCTCATTCAAACAATTGAGCGAAGCGAAATTGTTTGTGAGTGCAATCAGAGTAGTGCAATCAGACTAACAATTGAACAAAGTAAATTGTTGGTTAGTGCATTCACAATCAACAATTGAGCACACAATTGAGCACACAAGCGAAGTAATTGTTTGTTAAAGTGCAATCAATAATTGTTCAGTGTAACAACAATTATTGAGAAGACAATTGAGCGATTGGTAATCAGATCAAACAAATGTGCAAGTGTTTAAGCAATCAGAGAAAGCAAATTGTTGGTAAGTGAACCACAATTGATGTTGCCACCTTCAAAATTTCACAAAAAAGAAGCATCCCAAAAAAAGAAGCATCCCAATATATGTAGGATACAAAGAGTGTTCAATATTACTGTTTACGATATTAATCATTGTCAGTTTATTTGTAAGTGTTCATCAATTGTTCAGTTATATTTATTTGTAATTGTTCATCAATTATCAACTGTTCACCAATTATCAACTGTTCATCAACTGTACACCATAATTACCCACTCGATTCGCTTCGCTCATCTCGATAATCTTGCTCCATCTCCCTTCTTTTTTCTGGACTTCCCTCCAACGGCCCATTCACCATTTCCTCCGTCACACCATCACTAATCAACGTCCTCCACGTCCTCCGTCTCTCAAATGCGTTTTTCGCAGCCAGAAAGTCCCGGTACGCATCCACAACCTCCTCCCTCGTCTCCCCCACAAAAGGCCCCACATGCACAGACTCCTGGTCCAACACCTCCCCCCCAATCAACGCAATCTCAGATGGTTTTCCATTGTTTTTCACCACTATTTGTGTGCCCTCCCTATTAAAGAAGACGTTTTGGTACTGCCTTACTTTCGTACCATTGACTTCTACCTCCCCCTCCAAAACATAGAGAAAGTAGTTGGAATCCACCTTAACCTCCTGCTCGTAAACCCCATCATCTTCTAACTTCACATAGTAGTAGTCCATCGGAGTATATGCCAATTCCTTGATGGACTCCACATCATAAGCCTTGCCTGAAATCACCTTGACCTCAAGACCCTCCCTTTTTACAGTAGGAATCTCCCACGCTCTCAAATCCCTGTACCTTGGCTCGCAATTCTTCATCTTGTTTGGCAAATCAACCCACAATTGCAAACCCTCAGTTGGGGAACCATCTTCATTTGGAACAGGCATTTCAGAGTGAACAATTCCTTTACCGGCTGTCATAAACTGAAGGTCTCCGGGATACAAAATACCTTTGGATCCAGTAAAGTCCTCGTGGGCGAAACGTCCTTTTAACATGAGAGTGACCGTCTCCTGTCCTTTGTGGGGGTGTTCGGGGAATCCCAGCTTTCCGGAACTGGAAAAGTGGTCAAATACCAAGAAAGGGTTGTGTGAAAGCGCCAGAACAATGCCAATTGACCTCCGGACCATGGCCCCGTCTCCTTCGGGGGTTTCAAGGGCAGTAACCACTTTCATAATTGTACGAAGTGTCATGGTGGGTGTTGGTCTTTGATGAGTAGTCTTTTGGATGTTTAGGTATTATCTTTTTGATTTTATGGATATTTATCAATACTTGTAGTACCTTTAACTATCTGACCCTAAACTTTAGAACTTCTGACATCTTCTCCTTCATGACTAAGAAATTACTCAACCTTATTCAGCCTTGTGCTGACAAACATGATATTTTCATTGGCGAAAAAATATGGGGTAATCAATCGTAATGAGCAATCTTCATCCACATCATCACTCACCATCATTTCCATCACAATTCCATCACCTTATCTCATCTATAATTCCATCCCACCGTGAATCTTCCATTATCTTACTCTCCTATTAACTAAAACATCTTCTATTAGCTAGCACTCTATATCTAGTACTCTATATCTAGTACTCCTATATCTAGTACTCATATAGTAGTACCCATATCTTATATACTACATCCCTACCCTCTAACCTTCTATACTTCCCCTCCTTTTCTGCTTACATAATATGTCGCAACATGTGCAACCTCTTTGCGTCTTTTTTGCAGCCTTAAACGCTCATCAATTAGATGAGAACTTCACCCACAACTCGCTCAAAGATGTCCGGCTCAACTTTTTCATCATTGCGCTCGGCCTACGATACTCGACCCAGTACCTTTGGTGACCTAAAGTCCAAACTAGCGACTACTGAGGAAAGCTACTTATTATTTCAAATTCCTCAATATGAAGAACAGCAGGTTGAAAAAGGAGCCCTTATATTCGCTCATTCAGAACCTTTTGTTTCTTCTCCTGATTGTATTCACTCTGACTTTTCCTCTGGCTTTACCGGCTTTACCTCTGACTCTACTGAATTCACTGAATTCACTCCATTCTCTGAAAAAAGCCTCTTTGAACTAGATCCAGAGCTGGGGTTTGCAACTAACCATTTGCGCTTTCGATCTGCCATGAAGCGGGTCTTTAGTTTTTTCAGGCCAAGTAATCATGATCCAGATGTTCAGAGTGAGTGTCTTTTTCCGCAAAGGTCGCAAAGCTCTCAAAGCAGACCTCAAAGACCTCAAAGCGTATCTCCCAAATCTCCAAGCTCCCTTTCTAGTCGTTCAGATGTCCACTCTCATTTCTGGTACTCTTTACCACGTCCCGATAAACCCAATATCGATGCATACAACTTGTTTATGACTAGACTTGAGGCAATTCGTAAAGTATCGAGAAACGCAAAAGAGAGTTCACTTTAGTACATCACCACACAAGAAATCACGTACAACATACGTACAGGCATCACACAAGACATCACCAGAATCACAGAATATTCACACACACAACACACACAACACACTCCACCCAGAAAACACCTACAACTAATGAACATTAAGACCTTGGGTCGATATATTAAGCTACGTATTAAAAAAATCGTTGCACACATTCACCTTCGTAATTCTCCGTACTCCAAATTCTCTTCTCCTACTTATCGTAAGTATTCACGAAAAACTTCATCATCTTATGCTTGAACCTACTCGACTTCTTCTGGGAAACTCTCGAGTTGGTCCTCTGTGCCTCAGCATCAGGTAACGCGTCTCCAAGAACAGTCTGGGACTCCTGTTTCACGGCCTCCGCAGACGGACGCACAGCATTGTAGTCGGTGTGGTCAGTAGAGGCCGTCACCTGTCCCGATCTGCCAGTACTCAAGGTAGGCGTGGAGATTTCCTCCGGGTATGGCACTGTGATTATTTGCCTGGTCGAGTCAGTTCTTGTGGGCGATACCTTGGGCTTTTGCTCGGCATCCCCACCGTAATTCTCAATTCCAAGTGGGTTCCTCTCGTCAACCTCCCCTACGCCAAAGGATTTTCCATCTGACCTTCCTTCATATGTGTCCACATGGTCAACCGCAACAGTGTCTCTAGCAATCTCGGTCTGGCCCTTGATGGGAGATCTCATGTGCACCTCGTGGGTACCATACTCGTCATGGTCCACAATCTCGGGGCTTACTGATCTCTCGAGGTACGGGATGTCGATTCTCTCCGCCGATTCTCCTTTATGATACGCATTAGGATTGTAGTCGACCTCAGGCTCAGAATATGTACTGCTAGCATCATCATCCACGTCTGGGTTCACGCTCACGTCTGGATTTGGAAGGAGTTCGGCAGAGCCTCCCAAGGCCTCAGATAATTCACCATCCTTGTGTCCGGGTACAACAAACGCTTCACGCTTGGTGTGTGTACTGCCACTTCTGACCTTTGCAAGTGGCTCGCCAGCTGTGGGAGCCAACGTAGTAGCACCAGCAGGTGCCGCCACAGGAGCTGCCGCAGGAGCTACTGCAGCCACAACAGGAGCATTAGCAGCATTAACAGCATTGCCAGCACTGGTACCATTAGTGCTTGCAACATTCGAAGTCTCCCTAAACACATCACCCTCCTTCTCTCTATTTTCCCTTGAAATCGACTTACCAAACCTCGAGAATCTCGACTTGGACTTGGTGGAACTAGTTCTCGCCATCGAGTTTCTGGGATCTTCAACCTCCTCTTCGTCCTTCTTCTTTCTAAACAAAGAAAACGTCCTCTTCTTTTGGCCCTTCTCCTGTAACAACGCCTCCTTCTGTGCCTTTTTCGCCTCGAGTTCCTGCTCCTTTTGGATCTTCTTGGCCTCAAAGTCCTCCCGTTCTTCCAGCTCTTTATTGAGTCTCTTTTGTCTTGCATCCAACTTCTTTTGCTCGGCATCCAACTTCTTTTGTTCAGCCTCCTGCTCCTTTTGCACTCTCTTGTGTTCTGCCTCCTGTTCCTTCTGTACGGCCTCCTGTTCCTTTTGAATTCTCTTTTGTTCCAGTTCCATCTCCTTCTGCGCCTTCTTTTCCTGCTTCAAACGCTCCTTGCGTGAAGCACTTGCGCCCTCAGAACCACGAAGAGAGTGTGTGGCAAACTCCTTGTGGTGTGCCCCGTACCTGAAATTGGATTCAATTCCCCCATCAAGGTTTGCACCCTTCAGTGTCTTCAAAAACTGAGGACTTTGTGGGGACTTTGTGGGGCTCTGGGCAACAGTAGGACTGGTGGGAATCTGAACAGTTGGGGCAGGTGCAGCTGCACTCTCGTCCCTATCGCCATAAACCTTCTTGTATGCTGCTTGCATGGCAGCAGCATACATCTCGGCACTCACATCGAGTGGACCCGATGCCTTCTTCTTTTCGGGCATCTCGTACACAGGAGCAGGAATATGCTCGACACGCTCATCAAACTTTATAGAACTACCAGGAGAGTTCACCGAGAGGTCATCATTCCGGCTCCGGGTGGAAACGTGACCCAGGCGGGTCGGAGACCTCGGGCTTAATTGTTCAGCCGGGGGTTGGATCACCGGCACAGAATTGGAACTGGGGGCACTAATTCTGGGCGGCTGCTCAAAGTCCAGGTTGTGGGAGCCCCCATAACTAGCGCTGGGTGTGTGCTGGACCCTTGGTGATTTTGGTGACCTTGGTGATGTTGCATGGTGATCACTCACCATTACTTCATCCAAGTGAATGTAGTTTTCATTATCGGTAGGCACCCCGTCTTCCACCTCAATCTCTTCCTCATAAAGCACATCACCTTGCAGTACCTCAGTTTGCCTCAAGGCCTGTTTCCACACATGGCCCCTCGATTCACCCGCAGCACTCACCTCCACAATCTGCAAATCTTCTGGGGCATCTGCGAAATCCTCCTCGGCCGGCGACCCAGCTCTCAAGAGATCTCTCTCTTCTGGATCAGTAAACTCCGAGTCGAGTTGCTCCAAATGTGGTTTTTCACTTCTCTTGAAGTTTGGATGTTCTGTGGAGGCCTGAGAACCAGTGGACTTTTGACGTGAGTGGCCTTTGAGGGCTGACTTAGCAACTGGCACCTTCTCTGATGCTCTTCTTGACACTTCTCCCCTCTCTTCCCTTTCCCTCTCTTCCCTCTCCCTCTCTACCCTTTCCCTCTCTACCCTCTCTGTCCCTTGAGGTTGTGGGTGGTAGGCAGCAGCGGCAGCAGCAGCCAGTGTGGAGGTATTCTCACTATGCTGTCGACTATGAGAAGGTGTGTGTGGGTTAGATGGGTAGTGAGTTTGGTGTTGGGTTGGATGATTTTGGTGTTGTTGAGCTGAATGAGTTTGGTGTTGTTGAGTTGGATGTTGAGCTGGATGAGTTTGGTGTGCCTTCTTAGTTGCACCCTCATTATTCAACTTCATTGGCCCATCCAAGTAATTATACTCGAAATCATGTAAATCCTCATCAATCTTGTCCAAGTTGAACTGTCCCGATGTAATTGAGTTGACCCTCCCGTTATTACTGGAAAGGGAATTTGTACGGGAGTTTGCACGCGAGTTACCACGCGAGATGTTCTTTGTAGTTGTTTCAATGATATTGGAACCATCCGGTAAGGTCTTGATTGTTTTTGTGGTGATGGACAGAGTCCTGCCCTGGGCATCCACCACCTTTGTGGTTTTCGTAGTGATAATTACCTCCTCGTCTTCATCATCCATTTCATCAAAAGCAGGAGACTGTGGAGGCGACTGCATCCGTGCCTTGGACGGGAGCGAGTTCAACCGTGTATTTTCCCTTGTTTGCTGACGAGAACTCTGGCTAGAAAGTGAATTGTACCTCCTTTGCGGCTCCACTCTTGTGCCTGCAGGTTGGTAGGAAGGCTTAGGGTTGTACACAACCTGGCGCATCCCCGAGTTGCTTTGGAGAGACAATGTCCGTCCCTGCTTCTGGGTGCGTTTGGGTTTTTGAGAGTAAGTTTGATGGTGGTTTTGAGTTTGATTATGGTGGTTCTGGGGTTGATTCTGACTCTGGCTCTGCTGATTCTGGTGCAACCTCAAAGCAGCCAGTGCGGCCAGGCCTGCGCCACTTGTGAGGGATTGAGTTCTTTGGGGTCTATTATCGGGAAGACCATTTGAAGCTACGCCAGAATTGCCATAGTTCCGGTCATACCGATGGATCAATTCATTGTACTTTGCAAAACCCTGGTACTGGTCCGCTTTGCGCTAAAAAGTTAGTAGGGGACATTGCGGCTGAGGGGCGACATACTGATCTGGAGGTGAAAAATCCAACCATGGCGGGACGATTAGTTGCAGCAGCGGTTTAACGGCGGCTCTTGTCCTTATTATATTTTGACAACAGCAATAATACCAGCGAAAAACAATACCTCTTGAACGGGAGTGCACACAGCTGGGTCATGAAATTAGCTGCACATGCAGCTTCCGGTGTTCCCAAAAGAGCAAACATAATAAGGTGCTGTACACGTGACACAAGATGAGCAAGCATGGATGCGGCAGATCCGCGGCACCAACGAGCGAATCGTTCACCAACAAGCGAAGCGAGTTGGTGTGAGTGAGACGATTGGCACTAGTTGAGGAGTGGCAGTTGAGTAGAGAATAATACAGAAAAGGAAATTAGAGTGGAAAATATAGAGTAATAGAAGGTAGAAAATAGAGTACATTATAGAAAATAGGTAGAAAATAGGTTGTAGTAAATAGAGTAAATAGGTAGTAGTAAATAGAGTAAATAGGTAGAGTAATAGGTAGAGTAATAGGTAGAATACAGTAGGAATAGACTGAACGGACCGATGTAAAGAAGGTTTGCGTCAATGTCAAGCTGCAGGGTAGCCAATGTAATCCGCTGTGCAGGTGGCTGGCACGGCAAGACACTTGCTCTGAAATGATTACAAAAAACGAACCATGAGCCATTTTGGCGCACAATGTGCGAAGCGAAATTGTAAAGCCAATACGGGTGATTCCAGAAAAATATCAGACGAAAGGGTGGAGAATGTAGAAAGTGTAGAAAGTGTAGAAAAGTAGAAAGTGTAGATGTAGATATGAATACGACTGGACAGATATGGAGTACGTGGGAAGATGCGATGAAGAAGACATGGATCACATTGATGAAAAGCAATTGAATATCCGTGTATCCCACAGGAGGTGTCATTCGAAGTGTAATGTTTAGGGGATGTAATCGGGGTTCGGAGCCGAACACATGGAAATAACAAAATGGCTTGACCGTTTGTTTTTTTGGCAAGGAGACGGTGTTGCGTGGTTACGAAAAGTGTTGTTTACTGGAAGTATTGTTTGCTGGAAGTATTTGTTCTTTGTTTGCTGGAAGTTGTTAAGAGATACAATAATCATTCAATCGTCCGTATTTACTCGTATCGTCTTTGTATCTTATTGTTAGTTTGACATCGGACCATTTCCTATTTGGTGTATAATGTAAGCGATTATAAAGAAGGATTACAGTTTGAGGTCAAAAGATACAATTTAGAGATTACAATTTAGAGGATACAATTTGAAGATTACAATTTAGAGGATACAATTTAGAGATTACAGAAGATTACAATTTAGAGATTACAGAAGATTACAGTTTAGAGATTACAATTTAGAGGATACAATTTAAAGGATACAATTTAGAGGATACAATTTAGAGGAACACAATTTAAAGATAACAATTTGTGGATTACAATTCAATTTGCCATAGTGAATCTGCTTCAATGCTGTGGCTTGAGGTTCTGTCACCAAGGATTTCACCTAGCAGATGGCGAAGGATGTACAATTATACTTTTACTCACATACACTTCACTTATTTATACTCTTATATCAATGTATATTGGCCTCTATGCTCTATTTATGTATATTCGCATAGATTCGCTTCGCTCTTCTATGCTCACTCATCTATGTTCGTTGATCTTACTAAAATATTTTATAATTAATAATTTAAAACACCAAACACTACTTATTGCTGACTAATGTGTGGCATAAATATGCCACCATGTGGATTCTCCTTCTCGTTCCAATTGCATACCTTGTACACACCATGACGAGAACACAAGCAATTCCCGCGCTCTTTGTTTCCCACGGCGGCCCCAATTTCGTGTACAGAGACGACTGTGGGCGTCCCCATGTCTACGACTTTTTGAAGAAATGGGGTACCGAGATCAAAAACGACTGGAAACCCGACAACATTGTGGTTGTGAGTGCGCACTGGCAGTCGCACCTGCCCAACGAGACCAACATTGCTGTGTCTTCAGGCGAATCAAACGAGTTGATTTACGATTTCGGTGGGTTCCCCAAACACTACTATGCGGAGCAGTTCAAGAACCGCTACTCCCAGAATTTGGCTGAAAAAGTGCACAAGCACCTCACAAAGGCGGGCTTCAACGCAAATTACGTTCGTCGCGGTATCGACCACGGGGTGTGGGTCCCCTTCAAGGTGGCTTTCAGTGACTACACTTCACTCGGAAAAGTGGCCTCGACTTCGGAAACCCAAGATTTGGAAAATACTCCAGTGCTCCAAGTTTCGCTTCCCCTGGATGAAGACGACTTTGATACGCTCTTCAAACTAGGCAGGGGATTGCGTGATCTCCGCAAGGAAAACCCACGTACTTTGGTGGTATTATCGGGGATGTCCGTGCACAACTTGGCTGATCTCTTCCAGGGGGGATTTGGTGGCACAAATGACCTCACCTACTCAAAGCAGTTCAATCAGTTGATACGTGGCGCAATTGAAAAAGGTTCGGGAGAGGAGTTGTTGGCGGAGTTTAAGAAATTACAGAAGCTTCCGGTGTTTAGAGACGCGCACCCGAGATCAGAACATTTTGCACCGTTGGTGGTTGCAGCGGGGTGTTTGTCGGACGGCGAGAAGGCAAGGGAGGTTTTTAACGCGGAACAGGTTTCTTTGGGGTGGGGGGTTTATACGTTTGATTAAACAATCGAGCGAAGCGAGATTGTTTGAGAGAGTTCTGAGAGCAATCGAGCGAAGCGAGATTGCTTGAGATTGGAGATGTGAACAGTATTTGAAAGCAATTTCGCTTCGCGAAATTGCTAGAGAGTAGAAGAGTAAGCTTCGCTCACTCAAGATATCAGATAACAAGCGATTGGGGAAGAGTATTGGCGATTCAGTGAATTGTTCAGAAAAAGTGGTACCCAGAATTAAACACTTTCCCTCGCTACATGGAAGAAGATGCAAGTACATAAAGACAATAAAGAGTATTAAAGATGCGAGTACGTAAGACAATAAAAGAGTTGTATTCTTAGTTTTTCTACTTTAGTGAGTCTATTCTCACTTCATGCATTTTTCATCCTTTCACATGTGTATCGCGTTGCTTCGCTCACATTAAATGTGTCACGACTCGCTTGTACAACTCGCTTCGCTCGTTGTCCTTCACTCGTCATTCACTCGTGGTCTTTGCTCCTTCTTTCCTCTTTATCAATTATCATTTATTTGCTATATCCTCCTCGCATCCACTCAATAGTCAAACATTTCGGTGAGTATGCAGATTTACTATCAAGCCGAGTGCCATCAATCAAGTTGCTATCAATCAAGTTCCAGTAAATGGATTAGCTAACACTAAGTCTAGTTCATTCACTCGATCGCTTCGCTCTCTCGTTCTCTCTATGCTACTTCAACAAATCAGCCAAAGCTCCCTCAATCTGCTGCTCGTTCAAACCATCCAACTTGGTCTTGATCTCCTTGCCCTTCTCGAATCTGGCAACCAACGATGGGGCCACACCGTAGCTTTCTCTAATCAAAACGGGCAACTTGTAGTTGGTCTGTGTCTTCAAGGTCTGGTAGTTTTTGGTGAGGAATGCTCTCAACGGCACCGAGGCCTCGCCGGTTTGCGAGAGGTGGAATCTCAACTCTCTCAATGTGCTGGGGATTATGAATTTGGACATGATGGTAATGAAGTTTTCGCTTGATTTTACTGGTTGAAAATTTACAGTCGCAGTTTTACACTAGATGAGCGAAGCGAATCTAGTGTTTGCAATGAGGACTACTAAATAGAATAGGAGCATAGGAGCAGTACAGAGCAGTAATAGGCCAGTAACGGGCCAGTTGAAACCGGTAATAGACAAGTAAAGTCGACCAGTAAATTAGTGCACGCCAAGGAATATGAGTGCACCAACAACACCGACATTTCGGCCCCAATTTTCACAAGACTTCACCGCACTACACTGAAACATCCCTAGGACTCTCACCTACTCCAACCGGGCCTCAAAATCCGTCGGGCGGGTTTTTCTCTTTTCAACACTGACAGCATGTTATTTATGCCCTGGTTCCTCTCCAAGAAAGGTCCCTTGGCCCAGTTGGTTAAGGCGTGGTGCTAAGATCAGCAGTTCGATCCTGCTAGGGACCATTTCTACTGGGCGTGTGGCGTAGTTGGTAGCGCGTACCCTTAGCATGGGTAAGGTCTCGGGTTCGATTCCTGACTCGTCCATTTTTTTGATCGACAACTGAGCGAAGCGAAGTTGTTGAGTACAATTGGCACAATTGAGCGCAGCGAAATTGTAACTACTTTTTTTTAGAAGTAATGATTGATTACAGAAGAAATGATGCCTGACTCAAATTACTAAGGTGCGGTGTTAGTATGAGTGTGCTCAATTGTATCTTAGTTCCCCAGATTTTTCTTTTTTTGGGTGCAAAATTAGGAATTTAACCAAACATGAATGCCGAATAGATGAAAACTGTCACATGTAGGATGTCAGGTGTCCTGCAAAGCGCCTATAGAGTTGTTATGCGATGATGGTCTGTATATTGAAATCTGAAGCAGATTGAGTTACAGGCAGATACTTCGGAAATATTAATCAATAGGACCCTACACAACCAGTATGTAGTCTCACATGTATATGTCTAAAACTAAGAATATTGTCGCTATTGCTCGCTATTCGCTTCGCCCATAGCTCGGTCGCTACAACTCATAATCCAAATACGACGAATCCCACTTCAACTGCGTAAGATGCCTCATTGTCGGTCTCCCATGCGGACAATTCCACGGCTTATTCAAAACAGCAAGGTTCTTCACCACCCTATCCATGGTACTGAACGGAAGTGCTCTTCCTATCATGATACTCTTGCGACACGCCTTCATTGCGAGTATGCTCCTGATCTTCTTCACCTTGACTGCTTTATTGTGCGGGTTGCTCGAGACCATATCGAGCAACTCGTGAAAGTCGTCCACATTGAACAACACGTTCTTGTAGGTAGGGAGGGTAGTCAAGACAATTGCATCGTCTCTGGTTTCCACCACGAACCCATTTCTTTTGAACACTTCCCTATGTTCAAGCACCAAATGCCGTTCTATCACGTTCAACTCGAGCACTATCGGGGAGATCAATGCCTGGTATGTGATTTCAAACTCATTGTTGAGTTTCTCGAAATTGTACTTTTCATCGCTCGCATGCTGGTCAATGATGAATATATTCGTTTGCTCGTCTGTCTCCTGCTTGACAAGGATGAACCCTAGGTTGAATTGCCCAATGATGTGCATCTTTTCGAAATCACTCTTGGAAATAATATACAGCGCAAGATTCGATTCCTGTTCCTTCAGGTTCACGTCGTCCACAACCACTTCTTTAGAGACGGAGGTTTCTTTAGGTGTCTTTATCTTGGTATCTTTTACCGAAATGTGCCGCACAACATTGTGCAACAGCTCCAGGATGATGCGGCGATGGTACTTCAGATCAACTTCAACCTGCCCAATCTTTACCAGGATCAAGTTATCGGAGTTGTTGGCGGGGAAGAAGTTTTTGCCGTATGCATCGTCTTTGGATGGAGTGACTGCAATGGAGTCATCGGTGAACTTGAAGCCTGATATTTTTTGGATTTTGGAGGGTGGTTCGGAAGAACGAGAACACGCGCGAAGCGTGTTCTCCCCAAGGTCACTTCTTTTCCTTTTCTCAATTATCTCAGATTTCTCAGAATTCTTACTTTCCTCATGGTCACTTTCCCCATGATCACTTTCCCCATGATCACTGTCCTCACTTTCCTCACTTTCCTCACTTTCCTCACTTTCTTCAATTCTCTCAGGTCTCTCGGTTCTTTCAGTTCTCTTACCTCTTTCACTTCTGTCACTCCTCTTACTTTCCTCATGATCTTCCTCATGATCCTCACTCTCACTTTCATCACTCTTCTCATTCATCTCAACTTCATTATTATTACCACGTTCAATCACTTCATCTTTCTCACCTTCCAGCTCTTCCCTCACAAACAAACTCGAGTTTTCTATGCTCAAGGTCTCTGTATTTCCCGTGTCCAGTGAGGTACTTATCAGTTGACTTTCCTTTAGTTGACTATCCTTCAGCCGACTTTCGTTCAATTCGTTCAGTTGACTTTCAATCAGTTCGTTCAGTTGACTTTCCTTTAGTTGGCTTTCCTTCAGTATCATACTCTCCCTCAGTTGAGACTTCCCCAGTTGAGGTTCTTTCGGCTCCACCTTACTCTCCATCTTCTGTGTCCTCTGTGTACACTCATTCTTTGGATACACGTAATTCTCCTGTCCCTCAAAATACTCCACCAAGCGTGCCCTAATCTCCTCCAAGATCTTTGCCTCATCCCTCACAAACACCGACGACTTATCCGGGAGCAAATTGACATCCAAGAGCTCTGGATCTATTCTCAAGTTAAAGATGAACGTGGGGTACTGAACGTGGTTGTATCCCTGAAAAACCTCATTCACAATCTTTGTCAATTTCTTGAGCACCACCGGCCGCTTGTTGATGTACACGAACTGCCTATCCTTGACGTTTCGCCCCAATCCAAACGAGAAGTTGGAGATGTACCCCTCCAACACCACATCTTGGGTGATATCCAAGTTCACCTCAATGAGTCCTCGTGCCCCCAGGGTGCCGTAGATCATGAGCATGTTATCTAGTATAGAGTTCTTAGGGCCGCCCTTTGTGCTGAAAATCACCTGCTTCTTCCCTTTTACAGTGTTGATCAACCCAAACTTGATGTGGGGGTATATGATCAAGTACTGGGTCAACAAGGCAATGGCCCTGTTGAACTCCTTCTTGACATTCTTCTCGAAATTCTTGTGTCGCACAGGGAAACACTTGAAGAGGTTCGACACAACGAGTTTGGTGCCGGTTCCCGACAACTCCCCGGGAGGTTTCTTTGTCTGGGTCTCAAGGACCCCTAACGATGAAAAAGTGAGCTCGCTAATCTTGGGGAATTGCGAGCAGGTGACCATCTTGAGATCACACACACAGCAGATGGAGTTCAATGCCTCTCCCCTGAAACCAAGCGTACTGATCTTTTCCAAATCCTGGAGCATCCGCAACTTGGACGTGTGGCTCCGGAGGCAAACCGACTCAAAATCCTGGGGATCAATACCTTTTCCATTGTCGTGGATCACCACCAGGTCCAAACCGTAGTTGGTGAATGTGACCTCAATTTTAGTACTCCCAGCATCGATGGAGTTTTCAACAGCTTCTTTGACAATTGAACGTAGATCAACAATGACTTGGCCAGACGTGAGTTTGGCAATGTCGTGTTGGGAGATGTTGTACATGGAACGCGTAAAATTACAATAATTACGCGCAGCGTAATTGTTGTAATCATGAGTAAGCGGAGCAAAAGTTAGTACAATACAATCACTGCTTCTACAATCACTGCTCCTGTCACTGCTTCTACTACTACAGAACTAGCTAGTGCTAGCTCTACTTCACTAGCTCTACTTTTGTCCCTCGATTCGCTACGCTCATCAAGAGGACGATTCGCTACGCTCATCGAGGATGCTCCCCCTCACCGCTCAAAACATCCTCAACACCTTCAAAGAATACATCTCTGTCTGGATCAACCAAATCCTCTACCACCGCTCCATCTACATTCCCGAAACCTTTGACACCTTCAAGTCGTTTGGGCAACATGTCTTTATCAACCGCAACCCCGAGCTAAAGAACTACCTTGGTCGACTAGTGGACGATCTCTTTGACATTTTAGTGGGACACCAGCTTGGCGGCTCCAAAGTTAACCGTATTTCGGTAAATGTGTACAATGAGCGCACTAACCAGGTTGTTGCACGGTACTTTCTCCAGTTCAGAGACCTCCTCATTACCTTGGGCAAAACCATCGGGAAGGGAGGGGAGTACGATAAGAGTGCAGTCATAGATTTACCGGTGACTTGGGGGGAAATACAGACGCAATTTAGTGCCGCGTTGCACGCTCATATAGAGGAGCTCAAGAAGTGCAAGCACTCCACAGACCTTTTTTTTAAAATGATGGTGGAGGTGGACGATTCGGTGGTGCTAGACAATTCGTCGTGGATTCGCCAGAGGGGGGGAAGGGGGGAGGGGGAGATGAGGTTTGTGGGGGATGTGAGTTTGATTTTGTTGAATTTTGATATGTATAATGAGTACTACACACCAACGAGCACTACAACGAGCGAAGCGAGTTGTGCTCGTTGGTGATGATACGAAAATTGACACACAACAAAGCGTTCACACATAACAACTTGCGAAGCGAGTTGTTGTGTGGATCGGTGTTGTGTCAATTTTGTCTAAGGAAAGTAAGCTGTAAGCTAACAATGAGCGAAGCTAATTGTTAGTATTACCCTGAAATAAGTGGTTCATTAACGCCACAACAACTCATCACACAACAACTTATCACACAACAACTCGCTCCGCTCATTGTTGTATAACTGTCAATGTCTGAGAAGAGTAGGCTTCACTAATTATGACGCTTAGATGAGCCTGAGTTATTCCATGACTACCAAGTGGTACATCCTCGTCAATGGCTGTTCTAATACGAGACCAACTGAGCAAGCTCTAATTTCTAATGAATAATGAATGGATTGTAGTGACTTAGTTTCGCACGCGTAAATATCATACCCGCTTACCCCCACCAAAAACCCATTCCTGAACCTTTTTCAATAGTCCAAAGAATCCACAATATTTTTAAACGTGATGTGAACCTCATCCTCAAGTATGAACTTGTAAGGTTTCTTTTGGTGGAGTGTAGAAGAACTTGTTGAGAATAGTGGTATGAAATTTACACTGGCTGCAAAATTGAGTAGCCTTGATAGAGAAGTACAGGGACTTTCTGAAATCATGGACTGTAGCATAGTCAAACAAACGTAGTGGATGTAGTTTTTATTCTCGAACGTGTCAATTGTCTACTGACTCGAATCATATAAAGTAGGCCCTAAAGTGTACTGCATGTTTCGACTCTTAATCTGTGACGACTAGACTCTTCACAATAGCGTAGTGTAGTTGTGTTTTCGCTAGTTCTTGAACTAGTTTGGCTGGGGGTGGTGATACACCGTCGTCAGGGGTGATCCTTATACATTCTGTACTCACAGTTGCTTCGCTCCTGTGAGTGTTAAACAGTTCTACTCAGTCTCCAATGAGTGACTATACAGTTTTTACTCACAGTCGCTTCGCTCCTGTGAGTACTCCTGTGGTCTACATCAACATATCGTATCCTGTCTAATCGTAACTATTGAATTTATAGGATCTATCGTCCATTCAATGTGAATGCCTTCCATGTTGTAGTAGTGAAAACAGTGAGTAAAGGAGCATAGATGAACGAAGCGAATCTAGTGATTAAGGAGTATATCCCAATTAAACACTGATAGTTTGCTCTTGCAAAGTGAGTAAGGGTTCTAGTAGTCACTATTCTCACAAGTAGCCCAGTGAAGTGAGAGAGCCATTAGTAATGGTCCATTTAAATACTGATAGTCACTTCACTTACCACTATTCATCCACCACTCGTTTGTTCGAATATTCGTCCCACTCACTCACTCGCTTGTTCGATTTAGTCCATATTCCACTCACCACTTACTCGTTTGTTTGAATATTCGGTCACCACATTCACTCACTCACTCGCTTCACTCGTTCGAATATTCTGCCACCATATTCACTCACTCACTCACTCGCTTCGCTCGTTCGAACATTAGTCCCCACTATTCACTCACTCACTCACTCGCTTCGCTCGTTTGTTCGTTCGAATATTCGTCCCACTCACTCGCTCACTCGCTTCGCTCGTTTGTTCGTTCGAATATTCGTCCCACTCACTCGCTCACTCGCTTCGCTCGTTCGCTCGTTAGTACTTCACCTCATTATTCAAACCAAACAAACTCTTCAAATTCTCATACATAAAGTACGATATCGACACCGCCGGAGCCACCTTTGCCAAGTTCGGCACCAAACCCTTGAACAACCCCGGCACTCCCTCTCTCTTCACTGTTTGTCTGAGCACATCATTGAATCCCGTGTACGTGTACGGGTGGGCATATGTGCCCTGTGCCTGGAGTCTGGTCCTCAACAAGTTTATCGGGTACACCACCGTTGCACCAAACGATCCCGACAATGCACCGAGGGTCAACACCACGTAGTTGGACAACTTGACGTTTTCCTCGCGCACACCTGTTTTCTTGCTCTCCCTCTTGATGAGCCACGACTTTATGGTGGAAAAGGTACCCAAGTCCAATGCAGCGTAGGGGAATATACCACTAGTCCCCACCAACAATCCCCTGTAGAATATCCTGAGGCCGCCCTCTTTGTACATGTCGCGTGCAATCTTGATGAGCAAGGCATTGCCCTTGATGGACGAATCTATGTTGGAGCACTGCAACCTAAACTTCAAGGTGTCGATGGGGTACACGCACATTTGCGACACCACACCTCCGATACCACCCGCGAGGTACGTCGAGGGCTTGGACAACTTGGTCGTGTCTTCTATGCCCTCCAACCTGGACAAGAAGCGCTTTGTTGCTTCGAAGGAACCGAACTTGATGGCAGATTCGGGGAACACCTTGAACACATTCATGCCGTTACCCACGTAAAACGAGCGGATACCACCCTGTTTCCAAAGGGTTCTCGCTGCCTGGATAATTGGGGAGCGGATTGTTTTCGGGTGGGGTTCCGCAGCGGCGGCCGCGGCCTCCTGCGCAAGCTTCTGTTTGGCTGCGTCAATGACTTGTTTGGAGGCGCCATTCTTTATCTGGTTGGCAATCTCCTTTTTGGAATGCAACACCGTCAGCGAAAGGTCTGTTCTCGCAATCAAAAACACCTTTATTCTATCAAATGGCGCGGTGCATGTTCTCGACACCACCCCAGCCACACCTCCAGCAAGAAAGAACCCGAACCCATTGAGGAACTGGTTGATGAGGGTGACGTCACCGTCTGACGACACGTCCAATTCCTCCACCATGAAATTGAAGGCGGTCTTGATTCTGGAGCCGTTTTCGCGGGGCATGAGGATGAGGAAGTCGCGGAACTCGTCGTAGGTAATGTACCCGTCGTTCTTGTAGTCGATCTGTTTGAACAACAAATCGATATCGAGGTCCTTGGGCTTGAGATTGAGGCTCTTTTTGAGGTAGTGCACAAAGTCGGCCTTGTTCAATCGCCCGTCGTTGTCCTGGTCGATCTTGTGGAAACCTTTGAGGATCTGGTCGTCTGTTTGCAGCAAGTACTTTTTGAAGTCGTTAAAGTCGATGATGCGGTCCTGGTTGGCGTCGAAGGCATTGAAGATCTTGTCGATGAGCTCGGTGTTCTCCCTGATTGGGTGGTTCAATGTTTTCAAGGCCTGCTTGAAATCACGTAGCGTGATCTCACCTGTTTCTTGCACATCCAACTTTTTAAATATCACCTCGTAGTCGTCGGGCTTGGTCGGCACAACAACATCGCCCTGGCTCTCGTTGCTGATGTATGACCCGCCTTGGCGTGACGTGAGCGTACCTTGGGCCATTCTCTATTTTTTCATACAAACGAAAAAATTCTAAACACTCCACAAATACTCCACAATCGTATGAGACAACCTGACCACAAATAACAGAAGCAAAGTAGAGATAATCAGAAACAAAGGAGCAAATTCGAAAACTTATTCATCGGAACTGCATCTCCGGCTGACTTATTGGCGCGTTTTAATTTGCTGGTGAATCTGGCGCCGCACAGGCGCTAGCGGTATTTTTGGGTGGTTTGGAGAAGAGGTCCCTTGGCCCAGTTGGTTAAGGCGTGGTGCTAATAACGCCAAGATCAGCAGTTCGATCCTGCTAGGGACCATTTTTTTTCCACATCGAGCGAAGCGAGATGTGAAAGTGCATAAGGAATAGAAGGTAAGGATAGATTGAAGATATGGTACACTAAAGATATGATAGTAGGTTGAATGAAGGTGTTCAACGGCAGACTAAAGGTACTGAAGGTATTGGGATGGTTGAGAGAAGTGAGGTCGAAAGTGAGAGAATGCGAATAGATGAGAACAGATAGAATAGAAGAGAACAGATGGAACAGATGGAACAGATGGAACAGATGGAACAGATGGAACAGATGGAACAGATGGAACAGATGGAACAGATGGAACAGATGGAACAGATGGAACGGATATGGAATGGATGGGAAATAGTAGATGTGAGTTTGCTGAGAACAGATATGGAAAGATGAATTGTAGATAGACTCGCGTATTGCTCGTTTGTTGTCTTCATCACGTCAAACAAAAAGTGTGCATACAGGGAAAGAATGAGATGAGAAACACTAGATTAATGTGTGAATATTTAAAGGTTTAAAGGTGATAAGGTGATGGGGTGATTAAGAGTGATTATGGGTGATTAGGATGATTTAGGATTAATAAGGGTGATGGGTGATAATGATTAAGAGGTAAAGGTTAGTCGGAATAGTGAAAGGGTGAATAGATGAGAATAGATGAGAATAGATGAGAATATATGAGAACAGATGAGAATGGTAAGAAGAGAAGATAATGCATTTATTGTAGAGACTCGCTTCGCGAGTCTATATAAGTTGTGGATTTGGGTAGTTGAACAATTTCGCTTCGCTCAATTGTTCAAGTCAATGTTCAAATCAATTGTTCGGATCTTCAAAATTTTCCACCATGTCTGTTCAAATTTTAGGGGACCAGGCTACCGAAGAAAGAGCCGAAAACGCCCGTATGTCGGCGTTTGTCGGTGCCATCGCCGTCGGCGATCTTGTCAAGTCCACCTTAGGACCCAAAGGAATGGACAAGCTCTTGCAAAGTTCGACCGATGTCGACAGGGCCATGATCACCAACGATGGCGCCACCATCCTCAAAGCGATCCCCTTTGACAATCCTGCCGCCAAAGTGCTTGTCAACATCTCCAAAGTCCAGGACGATGAAGTTGGGGATGGTACCACCTCTGTCACTGTGTTCAGTGCTGAATTGTTGAGGGAGGCAGAAAAGTTGATTGAGAAGAAGATCCACCCCCAAACCATCATTGAAGGGTTCCGCATAGCACGCAATGTTGCGATTGAGGCCTTGACCAAGACCAGTGTGGACCACTCCAAGAACACGGAGCAGTTTAGACAGGATTTGATCAACATTGCGCGCACCACGCTCTCGTCCAAGATTTTGTCGCAGGACAAGGACTTGTTTGCCAACCTCGCGGTGGATGCGATTTTGCGTCTTCAGGGCTCCACCAACTTGAACAATATCCAGATCATCAAGAAGTCTGGTGGTAAGTTGGCGGACTCGTACTTGGATGAGGGATTCATTTTGGAGAAGAAGTTTGGTATTGACCAGCCGAAAAAGGTGACCAACGCCAAGATCTTGATTGCAAACACATCGATGGACACCGACAAGGTCAAGATTTTTGGAGCCAAGTTCAAGGTGGACTCCACTGCCAAGTTGGCCGAGTTGGAGAAGGCCGAGAAGGTTAAGATGAAGCTGAAGGTGGACAAGATTAAGCAGTTTGACATAAATGTCTTTATCAACAGACAGTTGATCTACGACTACCCTGAGCAGTTGTTCTCGGACGCCAAGATAAATTCCATTGAGCACGCGGACTTTGATGGTATTGAGAGGTTGGCGTTGGTGACGGGCGGAGAGGTTGTGTCGACTTTTGACCAGCCGGAAAAGGTCAAGTTGGGGCACTGTGACTTGATTGAGGAGATCTTGATTGGTGAGGACACCTTTATTAAGTTCTCTGGTGTTGCAGAGGGTAAGGCATGTACCATTGTGTTGAGAGGAGCCACTGAGCAGGGGTTGGACGAGGCCGAGAGATCGTTGCACGATGCATTGTCTGTGTTGTCGCAGACCACCAGGGACACCAAGACGTGTTTGGGCGGTGGGTGTGCGGAGATGATCATGTCCAAGGCTGTGGACCAGATTGCGGCTAGTGAAACTGGCAAGAAGTCGTTGGCCATTGAGGCGTATGCCAGGGCCTTGAGACAGTTGCCCACTATCTTGGCAGACAATGCGGGATTTGACTCGTCGGACTTGGTTTCCAAGTTACGGTCTGCCATCTACAACGGAATCACTACATCGGGGTTGGACTTGAACAAGGGGACTGTTGCCGACATGAGAGAATTGGGTATCATTGAGTCGTTCAAGTTGAAGAGAGCTGTTGTTTCGTCGGCCACGGAGGCTGCGGAGGTGTTGTTGAGGGTTGATAATATTATCAGGGCAAAGCCGCGGACTGCTGATAGGAATCATTAATCGAGCACAATCGAGCAATCAACAATTCGCGAAGCGAATTGTTGAGATGCGAGATTGATGTGAGATTGTGATACATGAGAGTACAAGTGAGCAATCGAGAATTCGCGAAGCGAATTGTTGAGATGCGAGATTGTTGGAGATGAGATTGATTGTTGTCATGAGAATACAATTGAAAGCAACAATTGAGCGAAGCGAAATTGTTGGAAATGAGATTGATGATTGTGATATTGATAATACAATTGAGATGAGCGACAATTGAACAACAATTGAACAACAATTGAACAACAATTGAGTGAAGCGAAATTGTTGGAGCGAGATTGAGGAGATGATGAAGAGCAACAATTGACGTAGCGTATTCGAGATGAGTTGTTTAATATGAATTGGTGAGAATGCCAACAATTGGTATGAATGATAATGAGCCACTGCTCAAGTGTTACATATCATGACTACCATAACATCTCGCTTATGTGAAGGTGTACCAGAGTCAATAGTAAAGAGATACTGAAGACGATTAGCTATATAGTAATGAGGAGAGATAGGTATGGGTGTAGCGAACGAACGAACGAGCGAAGCGAGTGAGGAAGTGAGTGAGTGAGTGAGGAAGTGAGGAAGTGAGTGAGGAAGTGAAGAAGTGAGAAGTTTAGGAATTGAGGAATTGAGGAGTGAAAGTGAGTGAGGAATTGAGAAAGTAAGTGAAGATTAAAGGACTAAAATTGAAGGACTACTACGCTCCATATTCTTCAATAACTGCATAGATGCTTCGCCCTCTATGCTGTGCATGCTCCAATCTCGCTTCGATTCTAATTGTCCACGTGCAATCTAGCATAAACACGAACACTATCACAAACACAACGTTTCATTACGCCACAACAGTTCTAATCTCCGAGTGAGTGGGCAGGTAAAGAGAGTAGAATTAGTAAGAACATACATGGCAGTAAGAATAGAACAATTAACACGTGGTAAGAATTGGTCATGGTAATAAACATGATAATCAATACATGGTAAACATGATCAAACAAGTAATAAACATGGAAATACATGGACAATACATGACAATAAAACTAACATGGTAGCAAAAAGAATGACATTATTCCCTTGCTCCGACTTCCCCTTACATTCTCTGCAGGAGTCAATACCTGCATAATAAGGTTTGGAGGTGCAACCACACGTGAGGGAATAGAACGAGGCGGGGCTAAGGATGAATTTGGAGCCGAATGATAATTGGCTCATGGAAGAATCGGCCAACCCTGCTACAGGCTGGGAATTTTTTTGAAATTTCTGAAATATTTGGCCAAATGCGTTAAGCCATGATGACGACTGCAACGCCGTTTTCGGCAGAGGTGAATTACGTCATGGAATGTAGTCTCTGTGGATGATGTGGTCACTTCTGCGATAGCACAGAAGTAGTAGAAGTAGAAGAAGTAGAAGAAGTAGAAGTATTAGAAGAGTAGAAGTATTAGAAGTAGAAGTATTAGAAGTAGAAGTATTAGAAGAGGTATTAGAAGAAGTAACTGTCAGGACTTAGGCTGCTGACTGACTTTATTGAGCCTGTGGGGAATCAGCGTTCTGAACAGCTGGTTTCAGTTGTATGCAGACAGGCTCCCCTCTTTCTATTAATTGTTGCTTTTGTGCGTGATCCCTTGTGACGAAGGTTCACGTTCACCACAGTGTTTCTCAGATATTGATGACGTCTACTCAATTGAATGAGCAGGGGTGCAATTGGGTGGGGCCAACACGGTGCAGTTTTCAAAAGGAGGATTGGGTTAGTCAGTGTCGAGCTATAAGGAATATTCTGTTTTCACAGGTTTATTTTTTGGAATTTCATGTAGTTGCGAATTCTGGTCACCACGAGAACAATACCAATAATAGGGACGGAGGCTGAGAATTGTGGCATTTGAAAATTATAAAAGGGCTCGATATTCTCTCGATGTAGGGTACAGCAAAAATGGTTTTTGGATTTGGTAAGGACGACGACAACGACAGAAGAGACAACGACAGAAACGACAGAAGAGACAATGACTCTTATGGTTCGTCTAACAACGACTCTTACGGATCGTCTGGTAGAAACAACGACTCGTACGGTTCCTCCAACAACGACTCGTACGGTTCCTCCAACAGCGACTCGTTTGGTTCCTCTGGTAGAAACAACGATTCCTATGGATCTTCCAACAAAGACTCGTATGGTTCTTCTGATTCCTACGGTTCCTCTGGCAGAAACAATGACTCTTATGGTTCTTCCAACAATGATTCCTACGGATCTTCTGGTAGAAACAATGACTCGTACGGATCTTCTGGCAGAGACAATGACTCGTACGGATCTTCCAACAAGTTTGGATCTTCCAACAGCGACTCTTATGGTTCTTCCAACAGTGACTCGTTTGGCTCTGGCAGAAACAATGACTCGTACGGTTCGTCCAACAGCGGATTTGGTTCTGGTGGCAGAAACAATGACAATGACTCGTACGGTTCCTCTGGTAGAAACAACGACTACTAAGTAAGAATGTGATGAATTGTGAATGATTGTAGAGACGAGAAGATGATTGGGAGAAGATGACCTGGGAGAAGATGATCTGGGAGAAGATGATCTGGTGATTGGGAGAAGATTAATTGTAGAGTGACCCTGTCACTCTACAATTCACTACGACGTCACTTTTTTGTAAACTCGAAACTGGTAACACCTTCCATCGATTGTACCTGCGCCGATCTCCGAATTGCAGCCATTGCTTTGTGGAGGAATGCACATTTCTTTTTTCCCGATCAGGAGATGAGGACTCTTACTCTGCTTGACTCTACTTTACTGCGCTTGAGTGTACTCAGATGTACGACTTACTGACTGAATCTTCTTATGCTGTACTCCACTAATTTTCACTTGCTCTTGAATCTGCTCTAAAATCCTTAATCTGCCTATTGCTATTCTACTGAAACTGGAATTTCAGTGACATGACATTTCCGATTCCATTCCGACATACGAGAGAGTGAAGAAATAAGCCACCTCGCTCAATTGTTGCTCTTCAATGGCTTGTCAATTGGGTGAGCAAATTTGCCTTTTCAATTGAGTGAGCATTTTTGAATCTCTTACAATGAGCTCTACAATTGAGATTCACAATGAGCTTACAATTGAGCTATTCTACAATGGGTTCATCTTCGAGCAATCTCGTTTCGCTCAATTGTTCTATTTTCAGCCTCACTAACTCAATTGTTCTATTTTCAACATCACCAACTTCAATAGTTCTATTTTCAACCTCGCTCACTTCCACAGTTGTTTTTAGTGCTCTTCACACTCACTCAATCAATCTTTCAGTAAACTTACCAAATCAATCATCAAGTAACTCACTAAATAAAACGTCCAGTAAATAACGTACTCACTAAATCATCGAGTAACTCACTCACCCACTCTCTTCGCTCGTTCGTTTGTATTTAGTCAACACTGCTCCGCATTGTTACTCACTGACAACATCCTATAATCTATTCCACTCAAAACTCTTCAAAGTGCTCATTCAACAATCTCTCAATCCGACAAACTCTCACTGAAAATCGACCACCTCCAGCTATAACCTACAATCTCGCTCGATTATTTGCCGACACTCTTAACCCTTCGCTCAATTCCTCAAAGTGTTCATCTTAACAATCTCGCTCAATAGTTCCTCCAAACAATCCCTAACAATCTACAACCTCTCCTCACTAATTGTTTGTCTTCAAACAATCTCACAGACAGCCTCATTTATAACACTTCGATCAATGTGCTCTTCTTCAAAATACTATTTAGGTCAAACAAAATACTGTCTTCAAATAACAATCAACCAAACAATCGGGCACAACCTCACAACAATCTCGCTTCGCTCGAATGTTGTGAGGCTGTGCTCGATTGTTTGGTCTCTACAAACCTTATCGTAACGTGCATTTTAAACAACTCTAGATCTATGCTAGCTATTGCGAGGATTACCCCTCATGTTCGGGCATTGCCCATTCTTATTCTGTTGTTCTTATCGCCAAACAATCGCGATATGCTAGAAATGCTCTGTCAAACAATGGAGATTGTCCTATCATATCCAATCATATCCACTACCCACCACTATCCACTCCACTGCTACCCACTGATACTACCCACTACCCACTGCTATTACTGAATCACTCGATTGTCGAATGTTCTCAGATAACAATCGAACAAAGTGAGATTGTTTGTCGGTCACAATAACTTTATTCATTGTTCATTTATCGTAAAACTGACAATCTCACAATCTCACAATCGAACAAAGTGAGATTGTTTGTTGGTTGTCTCACAATCACTTTCATTGTTCGTTCGTTCACTCGGTTGTCTCACAATCCTCGTTTGATTGTTCGTTCGATTGTTCAGATTGCTCAAACGGTTGCCCCACAATCCTTCGTTCGATTGTTTGTTTGAATAATCTTCTTACTCACAATCTCCGTTCGATTGACCGAATAATCATCTGCTCTCAATCTCACTTCGTTCGATTGTTCGAATAGTCGTCTGCTCACAATCTCACTTCGTTCGATTGTTCGAATAGTCGTCTGCTCACAATCTCACAATCTCGCTTCGCTCGATCGTGAGATTGTGAGTGTTCGATTACTGCTGCAACGGAGCATACAACACCTGCGTAATATACTTCCTCTTATACCTTACAATCAGCGCCACCGCCAACGTATTATGCTTAATACTCGTCGTTGCCAAGTGATTCAACACCACATGATTCGGAATCGGCAACGCTCCCAGGTTATTATCCTTGTCGTTCAGGTTAAAGTTATTCAAAATGACATTTTCCAAATGCGGCGGTAATTGTGGGGGGTGCAACCACGCCTGTGGTTGCACATTCGGCGTCTTGGCCTGCTTGTCGATGGCCTCATAGTACTGTTCCATCACCTTGGGGTCCGTAAAGATGGGTGGGATATCATTTATGTATTGGTAATTGCGCGTGCCCACGTCCCCAGCATCCACATCGTCGTGGTACCGCGAGTACCCATTTCCCATATCGTCGTCGTCATTTATCAACCCCCACATCAGGTCGCTGCGTCCCTGGCGCCCCAACGAGGACTTGGAGCGTGAAAACTCCTTGGCCGGTTCCGGTTCCGTGTCTTCTTGCGCCTGGGCAGCCTCTGGGTGAGCCTGCAACACATGTTCCTGGGTAACCTCGACGTAGTTGACAAAGTTGCCCATCTGGTCAGTGGCAGTGGGCAAGAAGTCCGAGAAGCGTAACTCATTGTCAACAACAAACCGGAAGCGGTGGGTGCCGATGGGCAAGCCGAGGGTGATGAGGAAGGAGTCGTCTGGCTGTTTGGTCAAACCAATCATCTTTCTCCACCCGGTGAAGGAGCCGGTGACATAAACCTTTTCACCGCCCTGCACCCACTTGATGTCGACGGGGACGTTGAGGTTGAGGTTGGGGGCGGGCTTTTCTCGTTGCTCGGGCTTGGGTTTTTCGTCAATGTTCATCTTGTCCATGTCGTCGGTGAGGATGAGGGTGGACTTTCTTCTCTGGGGGGCTTTCTCGCCGTCCACGGCGGAGACGTCCACCATGGATACGTCTTTTGTTGAGTCCATGGGAGCGAGCGAGTGTGTGAAGGCGGGTGATGAAATTTGAACGACAAAAAAAGAGTCACGTGAGATATAGATACGTAGCGACAGCGACACGAGATCAGCCAGCGAGCGCGAACGAAGTGAGCGCTCGGCTGCTGATCAGTGAGCTATAGAGAGAGTTGATGAAGGAAGATAGAGGAAGGAAGGGAGATATAGTATATGGAGAAAGAAAGAGAGAAAGAGAGGGAAAGAGTATATTTCGCATTGTACATTGTACTTCGTACATTGTACAATGTACAGTGTACTGTACAATCACTACTACAAACATTAACCTTCCTTCTATTAATATATGCTATCTACCATCAGTCAGAATCATCTCATTTCATGTCATCTCATGATCACCAGTTCTTCTAGTCTTTTACCAGTTCTTCTAGTCTTTTACCAGTTCTTCTAGTCTTGTAGTCTCTTCCTAGTCTTATAGTCTAGTCCTCTAGTCACTTCTACTCCTTCAAATCACTCTCCTTCAAGTTGTTCAAGTTTGTTGAGATGGCATGGTAGATCAAGATCAAGACTATACTTGTGAATCCGCAGCCCAAGGCAATGGTGTTCAATTGATCGTCGGTAATCATTGTTTTTCAAGTTGAAATTTAATTTGATTTTCGCAGCTCATGTGGCGTCTGATACGAGCAGTGCACAACATACAAAGGGTTCAGATTAGGTTTGTGAGTGGGGGAATGAAGGGAATAGAAGGAGGAGTAGGAGGAATAGAAGGGGTAAAGGAGGTAAAAAAAGGAGTAAAGGGGGGAGGAATAAAGGAGGTGAAAGAAGGAAGAGTTAGAGAAGAGTTGGAAGGAAAGCAAATGAAGGAAGTGAGAAAAGTAAGAAAAGAAGTGAGGAATGAAGGAATAAAGGAAGGTATAAAGGAAAGATCAACGAAAGGAATGAAGGAACAAAGTAAAACTGAAAAACCTCTCTGGGTCAAGCGGGACGAGGCACATGCTAGTCGGTATGGGAAATGGAACCCCACGCGAAAGTTATCGCTTCAACAAATGAACGATATACGTGGATTGAGTGAACAGATGCCCAACCTCCGCACAGTCGACTTTGCGTCGTACTACAAGATCTCACCGGAGGCCATACGGCGTATTCTCAAGTCCAAGTGGGTGCCGTCTGAAAAGGATGAGGAGAGGATATTGAAGAAGGAGCCCAAGAAAAAGGAGAAGCCCAAGTATGCCAAGGCAGTGGAGTTGGAGGAGGTGCCGTCGTTAGAGAAGTACGGGAGGGCGTTTGTGTCGGAGGGCAAGTTGAAGTATGATAGTTCGAAGGACCATGGGTATTATAAGAGGGGGAGGAGGAGGGTGAGGCCGTTTACAAGGGGGGTGGGGGATTTAATTGATTGACCCAAAACCGAGCGTAGCGAGGTTTTGGGGAAAAGAAGGTGAGAACATGGTATTACCAAGCGAATGAGCGAGGACAAATGATGAGAACACCGAGCGAAGCGAGGTGTTCGAATGAACATAAAGTTGAACAGTGGAACATAAAGTTGAACGAAGCTGAACATAAAGTGGACATAGAGTTGAACAAAGTTGAACATAAAGTGTTAACAAAGTTGAACATAACGTTGAACAGTCGAACATAAGTTGAACACAAGTTGAACATGAACTGGAACAAAGTTGACCATGACGTGGAAAATGAAGTGAGTGGAACAAAGTGATGAGAAGATTGCATGCTGAGAAAAATGGAAGTACAGAATAAGAACAGTAGTTCACCTTTCTTTGGAAACAAGAAAATGTCTCATCAGAAAAGAACATGAAGAGGATTGAAGGTTGAAGTTGTTGTTCAATGCTCTTTTGATTTTGAGTGACTCGGAGTGGATGCATACTTGTATATAGGTAGATAATAGATTGCAGAACAATTGAGCGAAGCGAAATTGTTCGAATGAATATAGAGGAACATAGAAACAATTGAGCGAAGCGAAATTGCTCGAATGAACGTATAGGATTAAAAGGAGGGTCATAAAGGATTATAAAAGAGATAGGATTGTAAATATCTAGTATGTAAATCTTTAAATGTGTGAATGGAGCATGAAATGCAATATTCATGGATGACTCCACCATAACTTAACTGAGTACTCTGAGTATACTCACTTTGAGTACTTCATTAACTGATTATCTCAGTAGAAACAAGTGAGATGTTTGAAGTTCATTCGATATACTCCAATATCTCAGTTCGATATACTCCAATATCTCATTGTTCGCTAACACTCTAAAATCCTACTTCAACGTGGACTGTCAATAAACAAGGTTGAAGTTGAAGTTGAATGTTTTGGATATTTGATCTAAACTATTTGACTTGGTGGATGCATACTTGTATAGAGGTAGATAATAGATTGCAATTGAGAGACAATGAGTACAATGAACAATTGAGCGATGCGAAGTTGTTAATGAGCATACGAGATCATACACGACAGAGATCAATAGGGTTGTAATGTAGGATGAATGGATGTAAATGTGTATGTGTATGTGAATGTGTATGTGAATGTGAATGTGTATGTGAATGTGGGATGAAAGAGGATAAATGTGTGGGATAAATGTGTTTGTATAGAGAGCATAAATATCGAGCATAAATATCACATTTTCATCAGTTCTGATTACCTCTGAGTACTCTGAGTACTCTAGGGTCTGAGAACATTCTGAATATTTAACTTGTCTGAGTCAAGAGCTAATAAAAGAGCTCGTTCCTCGCTCTTTTATTAGCTGTTTTATTTTTCACCTCGGATGATCCCCACATTAACCATACCAGAAACCTCCTTCCCCACGACCTACTCTGTGAGGAAACAGCCCTCCCGCATCGTTGCCTACATCCTCCTGCTCACGCGCGGCTCTGCTGCTGGGCTCACCATCGCCTACATTCTCGCGTACTTTGCGCTCAAACCGCTTCTCGAGACCACGGCCGAGCGCCGGCTCGAGGTGTTGGAGCACTTTAGGCACAAGTTGCGCGACTGCTACCTCAACCTCATTGGGCGTGTTTCGCGCATCCCCATTGTGGGCGTGAGGCAAAACGGCAAGGTTTACGCCGATGCCATTGTGCAGACAGAGGAGCACAAGGTGGAGGAGGACAAGCTCGGGCAGGAGAAGCTCGCTGGTAGATTGGAGAAGCTTTCGCAGTTGCTTCGTGAGGCCACGCCGTACCTGAAGTCGGAGATTCCTCATTACAATGTGTCGACGTTTGCGTTGAAGGAGTTGCAGAATAAGGTGGATTTGGTGTTTTTTGGAGATGGGCCGTTTTGTTATAGGGAGGTGGAGAGAAATGGACAGAGGAGGAAGGTGAGTTTGACGGTGGAGGCGAGAGATGAGGTGAGGGTGATAAAGGGGTTGTTTATGAGTGGTCAGGTTTAATCACAACCGAACAATCGAGCGAAGCGATATTGTGAGGTTGTGTGACGAGTGTTCGAGCAAACGAATGAACGAACGAGCGAAGCGAGTGAGTGAGTGAGTTTGTGAGTGAGTGATTAATAAGACAAATATTCGAATGAACGAACGAACGAACGAACGAGCGAAGCGAGTGAGTGCGTGAGTGAGTTTGTGAGTGAGTGAGCAATAAGACGAATATCCGAATGAACGAGCGAAGCGAGTGAGTGTGAATGGATAAGTGACTCAGTGAATTTATTCACTGAATCAATGGAGTGAGTTTTTGAGTTCACTAAATTCACTGAATCAGTGATTCACTGAACAAGTGAACTGCTGACTCATAAGTAGGGTGAATGTTGACTGGATCACTGAAAGAGTTAAGAGTGAGGAGAGATGCAAACGAGCGAATGAACGAGCGAAGCGAGCGAGTGAGTGGATCAACTCATCGATTCACAAATCATCGACTCCCAACTCATCAATTCGTTATCACCAAATTGTTCATCAATTCGTTATCACCAATTGTTCACCAATTCGTTATCAATTCCCAAATCACCGACTCGAATCACTGAATGTGAAGAATGGACATGTGGAGTGTTGAATCAATGAAGAGTGAAAAGTGATTAATGATTCAATGTGAAAGAGTTGGTAATGAATATGAAGAGTGAAAAAGTGATGTCAGTTCAAAGAATTAAATGAGTACTTGTGCCAGTGAGAGCTAATGATTGGGATATTTTCTGAATCGATTGAAAGCATTGGATCAGGATTCAATAGACTTTCTGATTCAGGAAAGCAGAGTACTCTTTTGCTGTTTCTCACTATTACTGTTTGTACTTTGATACAATTAACAAGTAGTGCATTTAAACACAGATGATGGTCCTCACTTGATAATCTTCCTTTATAGTTTAGTATGAGTTATGAGTATGAAAGTAGAATAGAAAGTTCATTAGAAGCTACACTAATGAGATTTCTTAGTCTAGGTCTATTCATCTTGTTTTGTGTTATTTATTGTACAATTTGCTTGATTTTCTCTACTATATCACTAGTTTACTGATTCACTACTAGTTTATTACTTCACAAGTTTAAAGTACTTTATTCTTCACTTATAAACAATCTCGCTACGCTCGATTGTTATGGCCCACTACGACTCCTCCTCCAGCCTCAGCGATGCTGATCTCGACGAAGAACTCGCCGAAATGGACGCCGACGATGAAGAACTCCCCCTCTCCGAAGACGAGGACAACTACAAGATCGAAGACCCCGACGAAATCGACGACGATCTCGAGTTACGCGACGACGAGGACGAGTTCAAAGGCCCCAAGAAACTCACGCTCAAGTTGGGTCCCGAAAAGAAGAGCCGCAAGCGTCAAGTGTACTACGGTGAAGAAGACGAAGAGGAGGAAGTGTACAAGAAACGGCCTGCCAGACAAGTGCAGCCCACTGATCTCGATGAGGATTTGATATTAACGGACGAGGAAACAGAGTACAATCCCCATGCCAACCCGGACCTTTCCAAGATGACAGAGAGGCAGCGTGCGCGGTTTCTCGAGGACCAGGAGGCAAAGACGGAAAGTTTTGTGGAGTTGAGCAACGAAAAGAAGAGCAAGCCCAAGAAGAAGGAACTGGATGAGGTGATTGCGCTCCGCAAGGCGGAGTCGGCTCGTAGAAGAGAGGATTACAAGAATAAGCAGTTGGAGGAGGAAAAGAAAGATACGTTGAACAAGTTGTTGAAGAGACGTGCAACAAAGACAAGACAGGCCCAGCCGGGGGAGGAGCCGGTGGTGACGAAGGCAGATAAGGAGAGGCGTCCGTATAGGGAGCATGGGGGGTTTGTGAGGTGGGTGCTGAGGGGGGAGAGGAGTTTGTTGGGGCATAATTGAGCAAAAAAGTCCAACTCAGACATCCTCGTTTACGAGGATGTCTGGTGTTGGTCTTTGGCTCAATTGTGTCACTAGAACAGCCGAGCACGAGGATGCTCTGATATTGATCTTTGGTGCCCCATTGTGTCACTTGGTTAGAACACCCTCGTAAACGAGGATGTTCTGTGTTTTAGTGTGAAGTTGGTGTCTGTCTTTGTTCTATTGTGTCATTAGATCCTCGTTTACGAAGATGTTCTGTTGGTGTTCTGACTTCAGACTAACAGAGTGCTGATGACTACTCTAGATGACTGAGGAGTACTTGGTATACTTGTACTGTGCAAATACTACTAGTTCTAGTAGTGCATTAATAGTGATATAATCGGATATGATAGTACTTTCGTACTATCATATCATCCAACTGGTACTCTCACTCACTCAGTTGTTTTATGATGCACTGAGTAATATCACTTGTGTGGTATTCACTGCTGTGGCTCTACAATTTTAGTTGGTGTTCTGGGTCTTCCTTAGTCAAGAGCAATTATAACAACTACTACCACTAGTACATGACAATACTACATTTACAGTATACACCAGCACATTACTAATTCAAAGAGGCACTTTGAATTTCTAGGTTGTTATTCTCAATGTCACTGCCCACTCTTGTGCAAGTATTAATCAATTGAGCGAAGCGAGATTGAGCTCGGATGTGATCAAGGACAGTATAACCTCTTTCGAGGTTGTCCTTGATTCTATAATGTTGATGTTTGATTGTCAGGAAAATATTGATTTTAACAGCAATGAATAGTGTTCGAATGTCGTTTAATGCTCACTTGGTCTACTTGGTAATGACCTCGGTGTGGAGGAGTATAACAAATTGGGTTGTTATAATCCATAATCGAATTTACTGGGTAGGTCATTTGATCTGTTCTACTTGATGTCACTGGATGTTCTACTTGATGTCACTTGATGTTCTCGGTTTTCGGTGTTCAATCAAGAACAAGAAGGACAACCTCTAGGTTCCTTCGAGAATAACCACTTGATGTTCTGTTGTTCTGATACTCAAGTGTTCAGTGACCAAACATCCTCTAACATGTGACAACAATGATATGAGCACTCTGCACTGAATAGTGTACTGATACTGAATAGGCTTGAACAATGTGGAGTTGATTGAAATTGAAGTTGGTGAAGGAGTGCATTGTGACTGACAACCGAGTGATGGTTGTGTGAAGTGAACAGTTTTAACCTTGGTTGTGGGAAGAGCAGTAATGGCACTCAGTCTATTGAGGATAACTGATTAATTTCTACTGATTGGTGAAGGTAATTGACGAAGCGGGAAGGAGAGCACCTTAACGCAACTATCATGATACTGCAACATTTGAGTGAATGAATTTGAACGCATAGAAATAGAGTATAACAAATGAGCATTTAGTTGTGCATTTGTTATTTCTAAAGGGAGTACTGTATTCTAGCTATGTAATAGAAATGGAATGACTGAATGTAGATAGAAAAAGAAGGGGAAGATAAACTAAAGTAATACAATTGAGCGAAGCGAAATTGTGCAGAGAGTACTCAACAGTTATCACAATCAAGCTTCGCTTGATTGTGAAAGATGTCTCTAACAATCACTAATTCTCAATGGACACCACAATCTCGCTCCGCTCGATTGTGAATCCTCGATTGTGAGTCACATGACCTCCACGGGCCCCCAACCCCATGAGGCGGCGAAGAATCTTGACCAGATCCATCTCGCAAACTTAGTAACACCAACTCACAACGACACCACCCAGTCCTTCAGACCTCCACAACACACACCGGTCCCTACCCGAATCGCTCAAAATTGTGAGCACAAAACACTCAGGGAAAAAACTGAACACCAAAAGAAAAAATATCAGAACAACAAGATTCACGCCAGGGACTCAGAAGTAAAGAAGAGAAGAATAGAATAGAGAATAAGGATAAGAGAAGAATAAGAGAAGAATAAGAGAATAAGGATAAGAGAATAAGAGAAGAATAAGGAATAGAGAAGAATAAGGTAGAGAAAAATAAGAGAAGAATAAGAGGATAGAAGATATAAGAGGAAAGGAAGAATAGAAACAACCAACAAGAGGGTCTATTATTTCTTCAGTACTCCTATTTATGAATGGCAACATGATGAATATGGGCATGAATGTTGGGATGAATAACCAACAGGCCCTCAATTCCGCGCTTATGCAGAACCAGGGTTTTGGCAACAACATGATGAGCCAGAACTCCAACCAACAGCCGCAGAATGCCCAGCCACAGCAACAGCAGATGTTCAACCAGAACCCCGCGATGTTTGCGGCCGCTGCGGCGGCAGCTGCCACCCAGCAACGCATCATCAATAGCGATGGGACCCCAGTGGTGAACGGCATGCCCATACAGCACCAGCAGCAGCTTTCGCACCAGCAACAGCTCCTTGCGCAGCAGCAGCAGCAGCACATGCAACAGCGGCAAATTTCAAGACCCTCGTCGATGCATATGGGCAAAGGGGTCCCCAACCAAGTGAACCAAGTGAACCAGGTGAACCAGGTGAACCAAGTGAACCAAGTGAATGGCCAAGTGAATGGCCAGCATATGCCCCACAATGGCCAAGTACCTAATGGATCAGGTTCCCAGTTCATGATGGCGCCAAACTCTGCACCGTTGCCTGCAAATGGTGCGAATTCCCAGGGCCATACTCCACAAATGAGGCATTCTTCACAGCCATTTGCCATGGGCGCACCGATACAAGCCCCGATTAATAAGGTGAATGGTGGAGAAGCTGAAAAGCTCAAGAAACCCATTTCCAAGCCACCGTTGACGAATAGTGCACCATCATCGATCCACGGGTCATCGTCCAGTCCGTCCAATACCCCTGCGATGGGACCCGCTTCAACGCCTGCACAGGCCCAGTTTCCCAAGATGGAGCAGGAGCAAATGCAGAATGATTTACAGATGCGATTGATTAAACGTAACTTGGGGAATTCGGGGGTGATGAAGATTTTGGATCTTATCGAGCAAGTGTCGAATGAGACTGTGGAAAACTTGGCCAATCTCGAGTACTGGCAGCGAGTGGTACAGGCGTACTTTTTACCAAACTCGGTGGTACGATTTACCACGGCACCCACTATTCCGAACCCGCTGGAGGATAAGAAGAAGGAGGAGGAAGACGCACCGATATACACGTTGGGCAACTCGCCGCCCAATGACGCTGCGCGCCAGTTTGAGATTACTACACTGACGGCGCCGCGGTTCTTGGCGGCGAACTTCCAGGGGGGAGGGATGGCGCGGTGTACAGTGACGTTGCCGGGGCTCAAGTTCCAGGTGTTGAACAATGGGTGTATTTTCATAATATCACGGTTGATGATGCACAATGTGTACCAGGACGGACTGATGGCCACGTTGAGTGGGAATTTGAAGTTGTTGATGAACCGCGAGTTGCGTATCGACTGGATCGACTGCCACTGTTTGCACTATGAGGGGTCCATTGGGTTCACGGACTTGGACCGCAGGTGGAAAAGTTATAAGGAACTGGGGGGGAACCCAGAAGACTTTTTTAGTACTTTGTACCAGAGCGAGGCGTTGCGCAACGCACTGAGTCTGGGGATGTGTGACAATGCCATGCGGTTGCTCAAGGTGAGCGATGTGATGGCGCACTTGAGGCAGCTAATGGGGTTCTCGATGGTGAACAACATTGGCTCACCAACCCGCGCCATCGAATTGTTTATGAGTCAGCAGCAGGCTGCACAGCAACAAGCTCATCAACAGGCCCTTGCTGGGGGGTTCAAAAAGGGTGCTGGTCTGCCGTCGCCGGAGGAGGAGGCAAAGTTGAAGAAGAGAAAGTTATCGTCGACAAGTGGGGTGAGTAGTCCGTTGACGGTGGAGGCGAGTAAAAGACGCAAGTAGCACACGAGCAGCAACACGAGCGAAGCGAGTGTTGATAGCGAGTGTGATATTACTTGCGTCTTCACAGCAAAGGCAACACAAGCAGCACGAGCAATACGAGCAATATGAGCGAGGCAAGTGCTGCTATTTCCAGGGAATGGAGAGATGATCTGCACGAGCGAATGTGAACACATGAGCAGCAGCAACACATGCTTGTGTTGCTGTTGTAATGGATAAAGAATCAATATTCCTTGATCATGTAAACGACTGCAATTAGCGAAAGAGAAATATTTGAGTGAATCTGTGATCAGCCGAACGAATAGAGATACCAGAATGCCTGCTGATCTGCTGACTGCTGAAACTGAAGACGTAATATACAATTGTTGGCAGAAGGTTAAGAATCAACAATTAGCGAAGCAAATTGTTGGTGAGGGGTGTGATTTTTCCAACTATCTGCAAGGCAACTTCATCAATGAGCGAAGCGAGTTGTTGGGTGACTGACGTCTAGAAGAGTATCTCCAACGACTGTTGAATGACCTAATGTGTGATGGCTCAGTCATTAGTCAAGCAAGTTTCAATTGATCGATATGTTGTGTCAATGCCTGTGGGAAGAAGCGAAATCGTTATCAATATTGCGATGTTAATTGTCTGGAAATGCAAATTTGTTTTTCGGCTCGAACTGAGTGAATTGTCGGTTGTGTTGAAGAATATCGAACTGTTGATCGATTGAGCGACTCGTTCATTAATGATGGTTGTTTCGAAGAAATGAAGGAAAACTGTGATCGATTTTGGCTCTCTTGAACAATTTCGGCTCTAGAACAATTTCGCTTCGCTCAATTGTTCTAATGTTCAAGTCGTACTATTTCGCCCCGCTCAATTGTTCTTCAATGATTGTTCTGACCAATTGCTGTACCTCAATTGTTCTTTTCGGCTCTCCGATCACTGAACGAATTGCTCAATAACGGTTGTCTCGAATTCAAACAAAATCATTTCGGCGTTCGAACATCTCAGCAATTGTTCAGTAACGGATTCCTCGAAGAAATGAAGAATTGTATTGATTTTGGCTCTAGAACAATTGAGCGAAGCGAAATTGTTCACAGCTGCTCTGGATGTACATGTACTCACGCACTATGTAAAACTAATAATGAAGACTACATTGGGAATAGATTGTAGTGTACTTTTATTTATAGATACAAAATCTTCAATTAACCATTGATCAAAAGGTTTTTAGAACCGAAAATAATGCATTAATAAAACAGTAAGAGGAATACAGTTGCAATTCACTCACAATTCACTCACAATTTCACTCACAATTCGCTTCGCTCATTGTTCGTTCAATTGTTCGCTCATTGCATGTCAGTCCCCCTCGCCAGTGCTATACGACCCCGTAACCTCTCCGACTACATCGGGCAATCCCACCTCATTGGCCCCAACGGCCTCATTACCAGCTTCCTCCGACTAGGGTACCTCCCGCTGATGCTTCTTGTAGGCCCCCCCGGAGTCGGCAAGACCACACTAGCCTCCATCCTCGCCCAGCACTGTGGATACGCGTTTGTTGAGTTCTCTGCCACCGATACGTCCCTCAAGCAGATACGGGAACTCACCCAGCGGATCAAAAAAGAGAACAAGTGGATGTCCCACTCGAAAACAGTGGTTTTCATTGATGAATTTCACAGGTTTTCCAAAACCCAGCAGGATTTCCTTCTTCCCTATGTTGAAGACGGCAGCTTTGTATTTATTGGAGCCACCACCAACAGCAGTCGCATCCGTAGCGCCATCTTTTCGCGGTGCCAGGTCTTTGAGATGAGGGCACATTCACATGATGATATGGTGACGGTAATCAACAGGGCGATTGAACATCACCCATTCAAAATTGAGTCTTCTTCAATAGATATCATTGCAGATGCGGTAGGGGGAGACACCAGGAAAGCCATCAATGTGGTGGAACTTCTTTCGGGATACGATA
This sequence comes from Kodamaea kakaduensis, assembly GCA_030558435.1. Classification (NCBI taxonomy): domain Eukaryota; kingdom Fungi; phylum Ascomycota; class Pichiomycetes; order Serinales; family Debaryomycetaceae; genus Kodamaea; species Kodamaea kakaduensis. Next base: position 55,582 of record JAJMSN010000061.1, read on the forward strand.
CAGTGGACTGCGACACTGTACGAGAGTGTTTGAGCACACTTCGGCTTTCACGAGGTGGGCTCCAACACAAGCAAAATGTGCCATTGTTCCACAAATTGATGGCGTCGCTCTGGGACAGGGGAGTACCGGACGACGACATGTTTGTGGATGCCTTCAAAATGGCGCACTTTGAGGACGAGAGGGTGCAACATCTCCAGGTATCTGACGACGAGGGGTTTGAAGAGATGGAGGCTGCAGAAGATGGTGCGATATCACCAGCGATATTCTGGCTCTTGAGGCTTTTAGAATGTGGCGAGTGTCCGTTGTACATTGCACGCAGGCTCGTGGTGTTTGCATGTCTCCATTTGGACGATAGGCTGGTGGGACATATTCTCTCACAGGTGAAGGTGCTCGAACAGACCAATAGGCCGAGGGAGGTGTTGTATAGGTGTGTGGAGTGGATATCGCAGCAGGAAAAGCACGAGCTGGATCTTCCAGAGAAGTTGGGGGAGATGAAGAGACGGCATGGGAGGAAAGAGAGGGAGGTGATTGAGGTGAGAGTGGAGTGGGGGGAGGAGTGGGAGGAAGAGTGGATGGAAAATATGGAGGAGGAGGAGGAGTTGGTTTTTGAGGTGGACTATGAGTTACTGGAGGATTTAAAGAGGATATGACTTACCAACTAGCGTAGCTGGTTGGTTAGAGGAATGACATCACTAATGTCGGTTAGTTGAAGCAAAGTAATGACTAATGATTAATGAACGATAGAATTACATTCAACGTAACAACGTAACAATCTACTCACTCAAATGTCTTTGAACGAGCGAGCTGTTCATAGTCAACGTAGCACGTAGCTACAAATCTATTATGTGGAATAGTACCTTGAACTACCTCAAATTTATCTGTTCTTTCATTAGAACAACTGCTTGCTTTCAATTTATATTTGTTCTTTACAAAGGTAACAACTAACCGAGCTATTCTCGGTTAGTTAAAGCAGCCATTGGTGGGTTTGACTATGAATAATGAACGATGGAATTATATCAATTGGGCTAAAACTCAATTTTATATACGAACAACTCGCTTATTTCAAATTTATTTGTTCTTTACTTATTCGAACAACTGGCTTCGCTCGTTGTTCAATCTCGTTGTTTTCAATTTATATTCTTTACTTATTCAAACAACTCGGCTCGTTCTCAAATTTTAGTTTTTGGCGGCTTTTTTTGCAGCCATTATGTTCCTTTGCAGCGTTATCCAAATCACCATTGACTTTTCCATCAATGCCATTGCAAACATCCTCTTATTACAAGTCATCCTCCTATTCAAGCTCCGGGACATCGTTTACCTCGCCAACATCCAGATGGTGAGCATGGTGTACTCCCTTATTGAGATTGCCATTGTAGCAGAGGTACACTTGCTCAATGTCTTGTACATCTTCAGCGGCTCAGACCAGCAGATCGAGACTGGACAGCTCCACGATGCGTTCTGGTCCAAAGAGCTGGTGGCATACGCCCCAATTGACCATGCACCGTCGCTAATTCTCAGGGTGCCAATGGAGAAAGTGTCTATAAAGGCGAATAGGGGGGTTGAAAGGGCGGCGCGTATGTTGAGTTTGGCAACGAGGTTTGAGTTTGGGAAGAAAAGAGATAAAGAGGATAAGAAGGAGGAGGGAAAGGATAGAAAAGATACTAAGAAGGAGGGAAAGGATACTAAGAAAGAGGTAAAGATTGATAAGGAGGAAGATAAGAATGAAAAGAGGAATGAAGATTCTAATAAGAAAGATGAGAAAGAGGAGGTAAAAGAAGAGGAAAAGGGTGAGAAGGAAGAGAAAGAGGAACTAGGTTGGTCTGCTTACTTTCATAAACCCAAGAGGGAAAAGGAAGAAAAGAAAGAGGAGAAGGAGGAGGAAAAGGGGGATAAGGAAGAGGAAATTGAGAATGAGAGTGATGCGGAAGCGGAGGAAAAGTTTAAACGGAAGCGGATGTCTGATTTGTTCAAGAGGAGGGAAGAGAATGTTTGAGAACAACTCGCTTCGCTCGTTGTTCGATGTGAATGAGAGCATGTAATGTGAATGAGAGCATGTAAAGAGCACACATGAGAACGAAACAGAACAAACGTGGGTAATGAAGAGAAATGGAATAAATGAGAGAACCAGCGGATGCATTGAGAATAATGAATATTGAATAATGAGAATAATGAGAATAAATAATAGCAGGTTTCGCTCAATAGTAGATATTGTCATGACCTTGAAGAGTGTAATTACTCTGATAGACATGATCGTCTGAGTCTTTCGAACAGAGTCAGTGGTTCATTACTTAGACCAGATGTACTTTAAACTACTAGATTCACTAAACTATAGTTGACTTGTCTTTAGTACATTTAACCACTTCTACTCAATCGAAGTACATTCCACGATTTCGCTACGCTCAATCGTTTCAATCGTAGTACATTTCATACAATCTCTACTCAATGAACATTTCATACGATTTCGCTACGCTCAATCATATTTCAATATTCAATCTCTACATCTCAAACGATCTCACTACGCTCGATCGTGTCTTTTTGTTCTCCTTTCATATTATCGTGACTAATCACTATCTGGCTCGCAAGAGCACCAATCTGGCCTTTACTATATTACAAAAGAAAACTCTAAAATGCAAAACCAACATCAAGTGCAGCATAGCAACTTGTACTTTTTCCATGCCACTAGTTATTCTCGTTCGAGTCATCATCACCCAACATTGCAAACCTGTTATACTGCGAGCTCTCCGATCTCTTGGAGGTCTCTCTCTGGAGCCCCTCTGCGCTAGGGGCCGAAGAGCCGCTTCTGGGCTCTCTATTTGACTGGTCTCTAGCAAACGAGGAGATCTTTCTGAGCGGGTGGTTGCCCGAGCTGGACGAGTTGTTCCAGCCCGAGTGGCTTCTCGACGAGTTGGATCTGCTGTCGTTGTGTCTCTTTTGTCTCTTTTCGTTCTGTGCCCTCTGCTCCTCCATCTTTTGAATCTCCGCGTCCCTGTGGATCTCCTGCAAGGTCTTGGGCCCCTCGTCCGGCTTGGTGGACTGCCACTTTCTGGCGCGCAAGTCAACCAAGTCCATCAACATGAATCTCGATCTCGAGGTCATCTTGATATCCTTGTCGTTGAGAATCTCGTCCACTCTTCTGAACGCCATGTTAACCACAGCCTTCTTTCTCTCGTCGGTGTCGAGGTTTGGTCCCACAGTCTTGAGCAACTTGGAAAAGTTCTCGAGGTTCTCCTCGGAGGTGTCCTTCTTGGACGCGTCCCTGATACACACAAACATAACCTGGTCATTCAACAAGTGCGCATTGTAAAGGTGCCCGATAAACTCCACCAAACCCAAACCTCTTCTCTTGGCAGCAGCCATGGCGTAGTACTCGTCCGACATCATCTCTGGCTCCAATGGCAGACCGTCTTCGTTGGTGGGCAACTTGTCGACCCATCCCTTTTCGTACTCGGCCTGACAGGTGGTCAACAAGATTCTTCTGGCCAAAGGACCTCCAGTGTAAACCTTTTCGTCGCCCCTGGCCTCGGCAGCGTGGTCCTTGATCTCGTTGCTCACGCTCGAGATCAACTTGGCACAGAAGGCCGCGTACATCTTACACCAGTGTGGCTCATCGGTGGCCTTGGCAAATGTGAGGGATAGTATGGTTTGAATAGTGGTCAATTCCTCCTCAAACCTGGTTTGGTTGGCGAGCTCAATCAACTCGTCGGTGATCTCGTCAAACATCTCGTACGTCAACTTGTTCAACAAGGACTTGCACTTACGTGCAACGTCCTCGGTGCTAAGAATGACGGATCCATCAGGAGCATACTTGACCTCCTCGGCAGCCTTCTTTCTAGGAGCCCATCTACCGGCAGACTTGGCCAAAGGCTTGATTTCTTCAGGTGGAATCGTGATTTGTGGGTCCTGTTCCTCCTCATCCTTGTCGCCTCTGTAGTTGCGGTCACCTCTCTTGGACTGGTTGCCCTTTCTGGTACTTCTGTCCCTGGACGAGCCGTTGGCAGCACTCTTTCTCTTGGACCCAGATCTCGAGTTTTGTCTGCCCTCGCTAAACTGGCCCCTGCCGGGAGTACCACTTCCGAATCTTGGTGGGGCCAGGCCACCAAACTTGCCTCTGGAGCCACCGGCGTGGGAACCGTGAGCATTCTTTTTGGATAACACGTTGATATCGATGATCTCAGTCTGCGCCTTGAACGCAGGGTCAATGGGATATGCAACAAGCAGCTGGAACTGCACCAAGAACTGGGGGTCGTACCTATACTTTTTGCCCTCGAGTCTTCTCTCGATGCTGGCACCCACGATTCCTTCTGGGTATTTGGTGGAGTAGATGTCTTGGATGGCCTCTGCGGTGGAAATACGTTCGAGGAATTTGGAGATGGTGAAGCCGTCGAGTTCGGCGGCAGCATCAGCAGCAGGTTCAGCGTCAGCTGAACCTGCTTCGGCAGACTCCGACTTGACTGGCTCAGCTTCAGATGGCTCAGAAGTCTTGGCAGTCTCAGTCTCAGTCTTGGCCTCAGTAGGTTCAGCAGTTTCAGCTTTTGGTGCCTCCTTTGGTTCCTCCTTTGGTTCCTCCTTTGGTTCTTCCTTGATTGGCTCTTCAGCCTTTTCTTTTTGTTCTTCCTTGACTTCTTCCTTTTCTTCCTTTACAGGAGTCTCAGTCTCAGCCTTTGGAGTCTCAGTCTCAGCCTTTGGAGTTTCAGTCTCAGCCTTTGGAGTTTCAGTCTCAGTGGCCTTTGGAGTTTCGGTCTCAGTCTTTGGAGTCTCAGCTGCCTTTGGAGTCTCAGGTTCAGTCTTTGCAGTCTCAGTCTCCTTAAGAGACTCCTCCGGCACCTCCTTCTTCTTCTTTGCAGCAGCCGCCTTCTCAGCAATCTTCCTCTTAAACTCCTCAGCAGCCGAGTTACTCTTTGGTTTCACAACCTCCACAGCTGCTGGAGTAGGGGACGACACTGGCGAAGCGTTTACCGGGGCAGGAGACGAAGCCGGGGTCGAAGATGCACTAACCTCCTTCTTCTTTTCGTCCAAATCAACGGGTTTACCGTCCTTTGTAGTGAGCTTGATTTTAGCAGGTGCCGAAGGAACCACGTACTGCTGTCCCCCGTACTGGGCCATGTTTGGCATCATCTGATAGTAAGGGGGGGGAACAAAGCCGTAGCCGTACATTTGCTGGGGGTAGGCACTGTAGTTGTAGTTCTGATGCTGAGAGGGCTGCTGGTACTTTTGGTTCGGCTGGTTCTGGTACTGCTTCTTCTGGTTGTAGGGCCTGTTGCCGGGATGGTTGGGCCTGAAGTTCTTGTTGTAGTGCTTGCCATTGTTGTAGTGGTTATTGTAGTAAGGCTTTTCGGGAGTGGCGTCAGCAGAAGCTGGGGACGCTGGCGGGACCGCGGTGTTTGTCGGGGTCTCTGGGGTCTGAGCCAGATTGGCTGTATTCTCGGTCATGCTACCAGATGGTATGACGGGATCAATGAAGAGCAAAGCTATCAATGATTAAAAGAGGGAGAATGTGGTCTCGCTCTAAAAGAATATCCTTTAGAAAAATTAAATGAAAATTTTTCTACACCTTTTTGATCCACGATAAGAAAAAATGGTCTGCGGAAAAGACATAAGAGAATAGACAAGAGAATAGAGAATAACAGAACAGAACAGAGAAGAGAAGAATAATGGAGAGTAGGATAATAGGGATAATAATTAAAAGTAGGAGGAAAAGTGGAAGGAAAAGTAAAGTGGAAAGGAAGAGTGGAGACAAGCGAAAATATAGAAAAAGAGTAGAAAAGGTATAATAGTAGAAAGATACAGATGAACAGATGAACATATAAACAGAATAGATGAACAGATAGATTAACAGAACAGATATACAGACCAACAGACTACAGAACAAATATACAAACACAGACTACAGAACAAATATACGAACTACTAACAGAACAAAAAAGACTGCCCATCTCGAGCGAAAAAATGGTGTAATTTCAAACTGGTAAATACGAAAAAGTCGTCTACTGGTTTGACCAAGGTATTCGTTTCAGTCGGAAATAAATACACGGATCATGGTCGGATCAATGATTGATGGTAGTAGAAAAGACAATAGAATAGATAAGATAGACAGAATTTACAGAATAGACAGAATAGACTAAGTATAGTGGATCAACTACTAAAAGAGTAATACAAGTAGTAATATTAATAGTAGTAGTGATTGTAATAGTAGTAGTACTACCACTCTACTACCTAGTCGGATCACTATCTTTGTACCTTTTTTCCTGGTTCAGTGGAACTCCATTTGTGATCCAAGACTTTTCGGCTACTTCAGTCTCACTGAAAAGGTGGTAGTTTACGGTTAGTTTACTCGGTTAGGTAGTTTATGGTTACTGTATTACGGTTACTGTATAGTTACTGTACAGTATTGTAACAGAGTTCGTCTACACTAAATTATTGTTTTTGATGTTACTTTTGCAGACTGATACTTAATATGGGATTAGTTTGGAGAGTTCTATTTGTCATGATTGATCCATGGTGAAGCTCATGTGTGGTAGGGTTTGTAGGGTTTTGTAGGGTGTTTATAAAGTGTTTTTAGTGTATTTGTAGTGTGTAGTATGTTGTATGTTGTTTGAAGTGTGTTGTATACTGTATGTTGTATGTTGTATATTGCACATAGTATGTTGTATATTGTATGATACTACTTTATACAGTTCTGCCAATCACTTTTCACTCTTCTCAATCAATCATCAATCTTCCAATCATCAATCACTTATCAGTCCCTCAATCTCGCTTCGCTCGAGTTCATCAGTACTTCCATCACCTAACAATCTCGCTTCGCTCGATTGACATCACTCCCCCCTCACAATCTCGCTTCGCTCGATTGTTCGGTTATGTTATGTACAACTTATAGACCCCATTCAACGCCATTCCCAACACCACACTCGCAAACAGGTATATAATCACCTTCTCCTTCAACGACTCGATCTGAAAACAGCTAATCACAATGTTTGCGTGTGTTTCCTCCCCGTCCACGTCACACAACGTTGGTGCTTGCAGAAGACAAAACTCCTGTGTGCAGAGCCCACACTTGTCGATCTCCTTCACAATGTGCTGGGAGTTGCACTCGCACCGACAGTACTGCTGGTAGGAGGCCGCGAGGGTGAGGAGGAATAGTATGCCAAGTTTCATAACAGTGATGGTAGTAGAAGTAGTACTTCGTACTACTTCTACTTACCAGTTATTAGTCAATTATCAGCAGTCAGTATCAGTAATTATCTATCAGTAGTCATCTATAGTCACCATCATCATAAATCTATCTACTCTCTATTATCTCATCTACTTCTACTGTCTACTATTTACTGTACTATTTACTGTCTCTTCTACTCTCTATCTCTTTTCTACTCTCATTTACTTTTTCTTTTATCAACAACTTTTCGTGGCAAATGACCAGCATTGAGAAGCCGTATGTCCACGAAGGTGGCGTCAGACCGTACTTTGAGCAGCAGATCCAGGACACCGAGATCCGCATCCAGGAGACCACCCAGAACCTCCGCAGATTGGAGGCCCAGCGCAACAAATTGAACAACAAGGTCAAGCAGTTGAAGGATGAGCTCCGTCTTCTCCAGGAACCAGGTTCCTACGTGGGTGAAGTCGTCAAAGTTATGGGCCTTAAGAAGGTTCTTGTCAAGATGCATCCCGAGGGAAAGTACATTGTCAACATCACCAAGGACATTGATATCAAAAAGTTGACGCCGTCGTTGCGTGTGTGTCTCAAGTCCGATTGCTACGACTTGCACAAGATCTTGCCCAATAAAGTGGATCCTTTGGTCTCGCTCATGATGGTGGAGAAGGTACCTGATTCCACCTACGATATGGTGGGTGGATTGGACAAGCAGATCAAGGAGATCAAGGAGGTGATTGAGTTGCCCGTCAAGCACCCAGAACTCTTTGAGAGTTTGGGAATTGCACAGCCAAAGGGTGTTATCTTGTACGGCCCCCCCGGAACTGGAAAGACGCTTTTGGCACGTTCGGTGGCTCACCACACAGAGTGTAAGTTTATTAGGGTGAGTGGATCTGAGTTGGTGCAAAAGTACATTGGTGAGGGATCGCGTATGGTTCGTGAATTGTTCATTATGGCGAGGGAACATGCCCCGAGTATTATCTTTATGGATGAGATTGATTCGATTGGATCGTCACGTAGTGATGGGTCACTGGGGGGTGACTCGGAGGTGCAGAGAACCATGTTGGAGTTGTTGAACCAGTTGGATGGGTTCGAGAGCAGCAAGGATATCAAGATCATTATGGCCACAAACAGATTGGATATCTTGGACCCGGCGTTGTTGAGACCCGGTAGAATCGATAGAAAGATTGAGTTCCCAGCACCAACGGTGCAGGCAAGAACGGATATCTTGAAGATCCACTCGCGGTCGATGAACTTGACAAGAGGGATCGACTTGAAGAAGATTGCGGAAAAGATGAACGGATGCTCTGGAGCGGATGTCAAGGGTGTGTGTACGGAGGCGGGGATGTATGCGTTGAGAGAGAGGAGAATTCATATTACACAGGAGGACTTTGAGTTGGCGGTGGCAAAGGTGATGTCGAAGAATGATGAGGGGGCTGTCTCGTTAGCAAAGTTGTTCAAGTGAGCGCGAAGCGGTCACTTGAACAACTTTGCGTGGGGTGATGATCAAGTGATCGCTCAAGCGATCACTTGCTGAGTTATGAAGAGTATGTCAATCTCGCTTCGCTCGATTGTTAGTAAGAACCGAGTGATGATCAAGTGATCGCTCACGATCACTTGCTGAGTTATGAAGAGTGAATCGAGCGAAGCGAGATTGTGTGAGCAAAAAGTGAGTGACGCCAAGTGATCCTCACGCGATCACTTGTATGAGGTCACTTGAGTCAGGTTAGCTCAATTTGAGTAAGTAGTGATCACGACACTGTTCGACAAGAGCTTGAACGTGTAGTGAGTATGTACTAGATACGAATGATAAATGAAGAGTGTAGATCATAGATGAGGATGCAGATGGATTTGATAGCTATGCAGTTATGATATAGCTATGATATGATACAGCAATAATATGTACACAGATCGTAATATATTTCATATCTTATATCATATCTCATATCTCTCATGGCTATTCGCGAACAATTTCGCTGCGCTAAATTGTTCGCTCTGTGCTGTCTATTTTTCGTTATCTGGAAAGTTCTACAACACTCTACACTCATTAATCTGTTCTGATGTTACTTCGGAATCTCCTCACACTAGCTCTTACTGTCTCCTTGGCACGAGCCAAGTCCATGATGGACCAAATCGCCAACCTCAACAGTCTCCTCCAGTCCAACGGTCCATCTCACGACACACTTTCACAATTTGAGCAGGTCTTACGGGACATTGAAAGCGGCGACCAGCTCCCCCAAGTCACGAGCCAGCTCCCCCAGCTCTACCTCAAGAAAGCGCTCATTGAAGTGAGTCTCAAAAAAGAGCTGCAGGCCATCGAAGGCCTCCAGCGTGTCTTGACGCTTGACCCCACAAACCACGTTGCCAAAAACAAGTTGGTGGATATGTTGGTGGACAAGGGCCTGTTTTCCCAGCTCATGCCCTACCTTTCCCACGACAAAGAGGACCAGGAGCTTTTGCGCGACATTGAGCAGTGGAAGGCTGCTGTTTCCAAAGCCCAGGCCTTTTACGACAAAGCACAGTGGGAATCGTGTATCAGTGAATTGGAGAGTAATGTGTTGTGGCTCACACCCCTCCACTATGCGCTGATTGAGCTCCACTACAAAGCGTGCGAGCAGTTATTTTCCCAGAATGTCGCAGCCCAAGTATCTGAGGTGGATGTGAGTACCATGATGATCCAGGACCTTTCGAAACTTTTAAAGATCCAGCCCATGGGCGACATTTCACGGTACTCTCGCCTTGCCAAAATGACCTTGTTCACAGATGGCAGATTTGAAGGTGCTCGTAATACCGTCAAGTTGTGTCTCAAGATTGATAATGAGTACAAGGAGTGTGGAGATATGTCCAAGTTCTTGACACGGATCCAGGGGATTGCGGGTGCGTTCCAGGAAGCGGGTCAGTTCTACAACGTGCTTGAAAGTGCGGTCGAAGATGTGCATTTGGAGGAGCCAAAGATTGACTACGTGCACATTCTTGACTTTTTGTTCAATGATCCAGTGAAGGCATCAAAGGCAGAGGTAAAGAAGACGGGGGTGAAGACAAATTATGAGTATTTGGAACACAAGGCACATGAGTTTGTAAAGAGTGACAACCTAAAGTTTTTGCAGGTGCTTAACAAGTTGACTTGTGAGGCGTTGATCCGGACCAAGACAGACCATGCGGCTGATTTCTGTGCAAAGGTGGACGATGGATTCTTTCCTAAGCAAACGGTCAAGATTGACGGCCTTTTAAAGAAGAAACAGTATGCGGAGGCAAAGGAGATCTTGGACCATGTGCCGGTGAATGTGAAGAAGACTGCCTTGTACACAGAAAAGTACTCCAAATTTTTAGCGCGGGAGAATGAAAAGATACAACGGAAGCAGCAACAGCAGCAGAGACAACAACAACAGAGACAACAGCAGAGGTTTCATCAGCAGAGACAGCAACAGCAGAGGTTTCACCAGCAGCAGCAGCAACAGCAGCAGTTTTCCAAGGCGGACGTGGACTACTACAAGGTGTTGGACATTGCACGTGACGCCGACGAGCGGACCATCAAGAAGGCGTACAGAACACAGACACTCAAGTACCACCCGGACAAGTACAAGGGCAAGGACATGACGCCAGAGCAGATCGAGGCCAAGATGCAGGAGATTAACCAGGCGTACGAGGTGCTTTCGAATAAGGAGACAAAGGAGCAGTATGATAGGGGGAGACAGGGGGGGCAGAGGGGAAGGCCTGGGGGACATGGAGGACAGCATTTCCAAAGGCAGCAGCCGGTACATTTTGATTTTGGGGGGTTTAAGTTTCAGTTTTAACCACATCGAGCGAACAATCGAGCGTAGCGAGATTGTTGGCGTTGATTGTGGTTAACCATAAAACAATCGAGCCGAGATTGTGAGAGATGAAGGACATACAAAACATTAAAGGAAGACAATCAAGGAAATCTAACAATCGAGCGAAGCGACATTGTTAGCGTTGATTGTGGTTAACCATCTTAGAACAGTCGAGCGGAGCCAGATGAGGAATAACACATCGGTGAAGCGAGATTGTGACGATAAATAAAAAATCGAGGGAAGTGAGCATTCGCTCGATTGTTAGCGTTCGATTGTCAACCATATGAGAACAATCTCGCTTCGCTCGATTGTGAGGTTGACCAGATCAAACAGATTGAACAGTGTTTTCGGTATTACATTAGATCGAAGACGACAAATCGATCATAGACAATAATAAGGGTGGGCGAGCGAAGCGATAATATCGCTGATACCAACAAAACACGCACCATGAGTCATTACTCTCGCTTCGCTCACATTCGCTCATGCTGTACGCAATAACATGAGCGAAGCGAATGTTATTGCACCTAGTCTACAAGAACATAGAATGCATATATTAAAACTTACACCCTGTGTAGATCGCATAGCTATAACCAGCATAACCTACTGCGCCAAAGAGAACCGCATAGTACACCACGAATCTCACAACAAACTTGAACACCTCCCAGTCCGTGTAGGCGTTTGGAATCTGGGGAAAGTACTCCTCAATGAGAAAAGCGCGCTGGTCCCACTCCATTTTCCCCATAATGTCCTTCAAGGTCTCCTTTTCCTCCTGCAGGAGAGGGAAGGACATCAATTGGGACTTGCTGCGAAAGCACTTGCTCGAGGCAGTGAGGTACTTGGGTTGCCATATGGGTTGTGGTTTCATTTTGATGCTCCTGTTTGCTAAAGGCCGCCTTTTTATACTCGACATGTACCCCAGGCACCCCGGATTTACTCCAACAATGGGCGCACAAAAAAGCAGTCGGACTTGACTCCTTGTTTGTGCAAGCGCTAAAAGTCCGAGACCCCATGCATGTGATTTGGAATCCCCTCTTTATTTCGCATGCAATCATAGATGAGCGAAGCGAATCTATGATCTTCATAATTACAGAGATCACTGAGCATAGATTCGCTTCGCTCATCTATGCGAATATCATTTCCCACGAGTACTGAGCATGAGCGAAGTAATCTTCATAATTCCCACGAGTTCTGAGCATAGATGAGGGAAGAAATCTATGTGAATCTTGATAGTTTCCCAGAGTTATTTCACATAGATATGCTTCGCTCATCTATGTGAATCTTCTTAATTTCCAAGAGTTCACTGAACAGATGAGCGAAGCGAATCTGTGAATTTTCATATTTCCTACACTTCTACTATTCCCAACTTCCTCAATCTTCCACTTCCATTCCATTTCCACTTCACTTCATCTCTTATCTCAATCTTATCCCTCTCCCTCCTCTCCTCCACTCCCTTAATCTCTTCCCCCCATTTGCGCTTTTACCCTAGTGCATGTTGCAACCAATTAACCCGATTGGGAAAACCCACCTTGTCTAATACTTGCTGCTATCTAATACTTGCATCTCGTGCTGCTACTGAAATTCCCTCTCTTTATGCTTCTCTAATGTCCTTCTTCTGCTCCTTTTCTAGTTTTTCGCGTAAATCTTACCATTACCGTTTATTCCCTCGTCTCATCACGTATTTTCGACGGTTTTAAAGCGGGAATTAGGAATAATGAATGCTGTAGGGATGAAGGAATGGAATACGAGGCTGAAGGAATGTTTAGGGAATAAGAGGTTAAAGAGTGTTTAGGTTGGAATCAGGATATTGGGAGCAGATATAGAAATATTAAGAGCAAATAAAGCAGGCGTATGAAATACAAAGCAGGATATTCAGGAAATACAAAGCAGGCGTAGGCAAATACAATCTCACTTCGTTCGATTGTATTATTTTTATTCTGTCTAGACTTGCGCTCTCGCATACACCGTTGCGGATAAGGGGCACGGAAATCTAAATACAAGGCTCTCCAGCCTGCCTCATAATATCGATGCCAAATGTACAAATCAGAAGCACTGGACCGAATACAAGTGAAAAAATTTTGCGTTTGAACGTCTTCTGGTGCACTTGCTGCAGAGCTAAACGTCATTTTTGACACTTTTGAAGCATGTGATGTTGGAGAGCAGATGACTAAACATCCTATCAAAGATAGAATTTCCTAGTATTAAGTGATAGGATTTCCTAGTATTAAGTGAATAACCAAGGGAACCAAAATAATCACACCTCACTTATTTTCCACTGAAGGGATCAACTTAGAGTTATATTAGCATCACGCTCATAATCCTCTCAACGCTGAAAAAAAGCTTATACAATTTCACAGCATTACACAAGACCATTACTAACCTGAATTCATATTACTAAGGCCGACACTATCACAAACTAGACCACTAACACAAACTAGAAAAACACACCACCAAACGCCTGTCTTACACAAGATGGATTGTATTCTGTAGACATTGCAACAATTTCCATGAAAACAGTAAGTTAACAGGAAATTCAAGTCCATGAAATTTTAACAGTAGGCCAGATCAGAGTATCATGACCTCTAATATGATTGTATTAAAACTTTGTATTATTTCTATGTACTATACTATACTATACTATACTAAGTAGTATTTCTATTAGTATCTATGTACTATCTATGTATTCTACGTACTACTATGTACTATGTAGTATCTACGTACTATGTAGTATAGGTAAATGCCGGATTCTCTTTATCTGTAATGTCCATGATATCGCTGAGGGTCACCTCATCTCTTTCATCCTTTGTGCGGTTCTCGTACACACAGGTGAACCAGTATGAGCACACAAGCGCCATGCATGAGCAGAAGGCTACAAACATGGCTGCAAACCCCCCAACGTACTGGGGAGCCTGTGAGCTCTTGAAAGTTTGCGGCCCCACGATGGCGCCCACGCAGTAGCCCAAGTAGTTGATGGAGTACACCGTCGACTTTTTTGTGTTGCCACAGGTGTTGGCCTGTGAAAGCGAGATCAAGATGACGTAAGGTGCAAAGTAAAAGTAGAGCAAGTATATCCCTGCGAGCTGCGCGGCCACATTGGTGGAGTGTGTTCGCAACAACACATAGTTAATGATGGCCCCCACAAGGGGCACGCATAGCGACACAATAATAATGAGACATCTCCTGTTGCGAAAGGCCGGCTTCCCAATAATGTAACTGAACCCCAACACAGCCAACGAAGCCACCACCCCTGTGGGGATGCTCATGAGCGAGGCCTGTTTGGCCGTAAACCCCAAGTTCTTGATCACAAGCGCAGAAAAGGTGGCGAGTCCGCCATTGGGGATGTTGATCCCAACATTGAACAAAAACACAATGTAGGACTTGACGTCGCAAAACATCTCGCGCACTTGGCTCCATTTCCAGTCGTGGGTCTCCATGCCCGTGAACGAGGGCAGCCGGTACAATCGCTGGACATCCTCGTACTCTGTCTGGGTCACGAGTGCCCTCACAACCACATACTTTTCACGGTCATTGAGTACCCTAAAGTCCATGGGCGAATCGGGGAGGTAGAGCACCATGAAAGCCGACCACAATACCGTTATTGACCCAATGAAAAGATAGAGGTACTGCCATTTGGGGAGGGGACCGCCGAAATTGCCAATGAGCCACGAAAGAAAGCCGTTGATTACCGACAGCGCAAAAAGGAACACGATGGAGAGCCGGAAACACTGTTGCAGTTTCAAGTAAAAGCGTGAAATTAGAAGCGTCAGGCCAGGCACTATGCAGCACTCCACAAAACCCATTAGGAATCGTACCGCCATGAACAGATGGAAGTTTGTGCATGCACAGTGTAGTAGCGTAAGCGAACCCCATGTAAGGGAGCAACACGCCAATGCCTTGCCCAAGGAAAATCGCAGCATCACCCACGACATGGGCACGAGTCCGGCAAGCAGCCCAAAGTAAAGAATGGATCCGGTCCATGAAAACTGGTCGCCCGTGAACCCCAAATCATTGGGAAGGTTGTACAATGCGGCCGTGCTGAGGGCGACCTTGTCGACCGCCCCGAGCGTGGCGGTGACGAGAAGCATTGGAATTAGCAGCCAATCGACTTTGCGCACTGCATGGCGATATTCACCGGGGTGTATAACGGGATAGCACAGTACGCGATCGTGAAGAAAGCGGCCGGCCCTGTCCGCAGTGCCAGGCAGCAGCACCTTCATGGTTTGCGATGGAGAAGTTCAAACATACTTATAAAGCCTCCAACTCTTCCCAAACCGTAAATCGAAACAAGTTTAGAGTTTGATTTTGCAAACCACAAACAAGCTTTGGAAACTGTCCATTCTACCGTTTTTCCTGCAGATAACAAGAGACTAGATCATATGACAAAACTAAAGGTGCGTGGAAGGGGTCAAAATAGACGATGGCTGCATGGTGAGTTACGCAAAGCCACTCGTCTCAGGCCGTCTTAGGCCGTCTTAGGCCGTCTCCAAGTAGTCATGCTTTTTCCGGTTCTGAGTAGATGGTGGGGATAGATGGGACTAGATGGTAACTTTGTAGTTCATGGACGTACCCAGATTCTCTAACAAAGAAGGGGGTTTCAAGGACAAAAAATAAGTGTTCCATAATATAGAATGCTAGTGTACTATTATACTAGTATACTAGTATACTAGTATAATACTAGTACAATACTATAATAATACTAGTATAATACTATAATAGTACTATAATAGTACTATAATACAGGGAAACCCACAAACATTTCGCACCTCTCTAAATAAGATTTCGCTGTGTTTTTTAATTGCG
>JAJMSN010000062.1:0-60723 GCA_030558435.1 Kodamaea kakaduensis
ACCCGTACCGCAATAGTGAAGGGACATCTAAACACCCGTACCGCAATAGTGAAGGGACATCTAAACACCCGTACCGCAATAGTGAAGGGACATCTAAACACCCGTACCGCAATAGTGAAGGGACATCTAAACACCCGTACCGCAATAGTGAAGGGACATCTAAACGACTTGGGGCTGTTGGCAAATTTTAGGATTCACTATGTTGCAAGAAATTGAAATTAATAGAGAAAGATGTAAACAGATGGAACGGAAATTGTTCATCGGGTTTAGATTATTTGGTTACTTCTGACACTCTGATATTTCTTGACACATGGTTTCCCAGTTATCCTAGTAAGCCCTCGCGGTTGAGATCTTGTCTGTGCACCTTGCGTTTTGCACTCTTAAAAATAGATGAGATGTTGTACAAGGTGAGGTCTTCAAGCATCTCCCAATTCCTCGAAATCTCCGAAGTAATCGCTAATACGAGATTGCTGGCACCACTCATTCCAAAGATCCAATTTTCAATTCAAGCAAAACCAATTCTACAACAAAGATAAACTGTATGTTTATTGGTGAAAGCTAACTAGAAAAACCATGGTCGACGAATCAACAAGGGGTTAACTATAGTCACACATAAAGCTTTCGCAATATGAGTAACTTGTCAGACAGCCACTCGTACCCACCCAGAACAAAGTCTTCCGAAGAAGCATAATGTAAAGGGTCAAGATCATCGCTCCTTTCATAGGTCCGACAAAAGTCAGTCCTATATGTGAAAGGCAAATAAAGTAGATGACCGGACTGCTAAGAGTCACGGACAAGCTAAATTAAATCTCACTTTGAGGGTACGAGGGTATCTCACTCATCAACCAAGTTGGATTCAGTGGCTCTTTATAAGAGTCAAAGAGAGACGTGACCTATAGAAATGATCCTATGAAGTACGTCGACAGAGAAAAAAAATTAGTGGTGGATCTCTGCTTCCTTATATACTTTTTCATGGAATGATTTTTCCGGGTAACACTTGACATACCATTATTAGGGTTCATTCTTAACTCACAAACTGATTTAGAAATTCTATTCCAACAAATCCTTGGGTTTCCTTAAATGCGCGAATCTGCAATTTTAGCAAAGTAGTCTACCGTGTACCATAGTATTAGATCGCAAATACTTTCGTACAGATTTGTCGATATTTTTGCAAAAAAGCTGAAATATTCTTTCCACGAAAACTCACTTGTCAAAGTTCACATACAATTCAATAGTTTTATGAGTCGGTCTCTACTTCGCGAAAGCTGGCTAATGGATCTAATTAACTCCAGCCTTGAGTTCCGATCTTATCTCAACCCAATATTGGTTGGAGACGTATGCAAACGCGTACAGAAAACACCAATCCTAAAGATTGACAAATTCTTGAAGCGAACACCAGATAATGGCCTTTCTGCGCTACTTTCTGACCGATCTCATAAGATTTTTGCCAGCTTTTCTTTTCAGATGATAGTAAGCCATGAAAACAGGTATAAGACAAGAATAACAAATCACACTATTCATAATCTAATTCTCATAACTAAAGCGAAACTCGTCTTTTACAATTCTGAAAGGGCAAAAGATATGTTCGGTGGCTTCCAAGATAGCAACCTAGATCTTCTAGTACTTGAAGTAGAATCCTTTGAAATTTTCCTGGCGGACAATGCTACTGATGAAATTCCACATAAATTAGTTTATGAGGAGCAACAGTATTTGCAATTGTGCAGTTCAGCTTCAGGGAAAACCAGCGGGTACTTTCTGTATCATGAACAAAACGCTATTTGAATACACACCCGGTGCCAAATCCCATTATTCTGACATCTAAACACCCGTAGCGCGATGTGCAGGAACTGATGTAAATGAATAATCTCGACCGCTCATACATGTATGAAGAACTCCCTTATTTTGGATATAATCTTGTAAAGCTGCGTGAAGACTTCTTTCTTGATTTCGAAACCACTGGAACACATGAACTTACGCCTGCCTCTTTTGAGAATAGAGGTACCTAAAATTGACATTCTTTCTTTTCGAAAGGTCTAAGGGTACCGTTGGATACCTAGAGTCTTTGTGCAGCATCGAAGACTACTCTTGCCTATTTTAGTAGCTTGTTAGCCTCCTGTAATAAAGTAAGTTAGACATAAGTTACGTGCCTATTGCATAAAATCCCCAACACTTGCCAAATTTTTTATAGGCATATCTATCTAAGGGGGATGTACGGTGATTATAGAGCTATGTAAGGGTAAATCATCCTTTCTACTAAGTTTATACTAAGTTAATAGGAGTCTGCCATGACAGCTTGTACCAAGTCGTATTGGTCTCACTCCGTTCCCCCAACACGATACCTTTCCCTTGCAACCAGCCACTTCCATAGCAAATCCTTATAATGGAAGTTATGATTAATGATTCTCAGGGCAATGATAGGAAAACAATATGCCACAGACTGGCAAAATTGGGTCAGATGGCCACCTTCTGGTTTTTTTTTTTTTTTTAGATATGTATTATCAAAGAAGGAACCTATACTTGTTATATAACTACGTACGGGAAAACCTCCTCGTAATTTAGATTTCCCCTGAATATCTCAGTTGGGCCATATCCGCTTTGTCCAACCGCCTGACATCTATGAACCGAGTTGTATCGGTCTCACTCCGTTCCCCCGGCCTGGTCAATCCAATTGGCCACATCTGGTCTCGCCATTTTTCTTCGGATGAAAGGAGAAATATCATACAATAGTTCAAGAAATTTAATGATTTTAGGCACACATGAAAAAGGGCACGTGGTCTAGTGGTATGATTCATGCTTAGGGAACCTTGGTTTCTAATATGCGTGCGGTCCCCGGTTCGATTCCGGGCTTGCCCCATTTTTTGATGTCTATACGGTAAACAGTCTACAAATTAGCCATTCATTAAGTATGAATAAAACCTCAGTTCCTATCGTTCATTTTGTTCCAATATACTGTGTTTCATAAATCGTCTATAAAGAAATCGACCAGAGCGTTCTTATTTAACGCCAAGGTTTCCTAGAATAAATGAAACAAATTTTAAGCCAAGATGCCCTTCGCCAAGATGTTCAACTAAATGCCCTGCTTATAAGTAGGGACTTGTGTTCCCTGATACATGAAAAACCATGAAAATACATCAAATGTGACCCAATTTACTGTCAAACATTGACTTTCAAACGTCATCACCCAAGCTGTCGATCGTAATCGCCTCCCCTGGTTTAAATGGAGGTAAGCCCAAGAAAGGACATCCGTCACATCTGAATGCATCACCCAAAGCGCACGAACCACATCCGCCTGTTTTACCTTCTACGGTGAAATCGATTTCGGCTAATTCTTCTTCCTTGAAGTTAACCTTCTTTTTCATTCGCTCTTCAATTTTGAGGGCTTCTAGTGTTGCATTTTGCGCCATACTTCCTAGAAGCTGATCTTGTAACAGCCTTTGCTTTAAATCTTCCAAATCCTCCTGTTCCTTGAGGCCACATGTACAATCTTTACAGGCCTTTCTTCTTTTTCCACCTGCGGGCTGACATGCCTTTGGAATGATCAAGTTGCTTGAATTCAAGTTTTTAACCAAGTCATTTTCATTTATGATGTAATTGGAGTCCTGTGCTCCTTCTAATCCCTCAATATCCAGTTCTTCGGAGTCACTGAAGTATGTCAACTTCGACTCGAGTTTGCGTTTATGCTCATTGCCTGGAGATTCAGGGGTTGGTGGCAGCACAATAGTCGAGGCCTTCTTGAATCCTGTCAAGGAAGACTTATTGCCGTTGGTCTTTTTCTTCAATAACACTGTTTCTACTGGCTTTGGCTTTAGCCATTCCTTGCCTTCGACTATAAATCCAGACATTAACGCGTCTAAAGCTTGGTCGTCAGGTAAATCGCCACATAGCGAGCCATCGAATGAAAGTGATTTGTAGATCAATTCAACTAAAGGCACAGGTATGCCCTTGTCGTCGTTTGGATTCACGTATACAATCTTATCATATGTCATGGGTGCAAGTTCAACCGCGCCTTTGGTAACTCTGTCTGCAATCTGCTGTTCGACCTCATCGTTCGAATATTTCTCCTTCACAGAAGTGATGAGTTCTGGGTCGGTGACTGAAGTAGGATGTAATAAAAGTAAAACTCTCATGTTCTTGGAGATGTTACTATCTGAATTTCGTTTTTTTAAATAACTTTTAGTGATGATTAATCATTCAGGTGATATTACAAATTTTTCTGACTAAAAAAAAAAAGAAACGGAAAAATATTCTCGATTGCATACATACTGGGGCTGATTGGATACGAAATTAACATAACTTCTGCTAAAAATTGAGATTGGTCAGCCTTTCCTTCCCTTTTTTTTCCCCTTCCTGTTTGAGAATATTTCAGGCAGGAAATATGAGAAATGTCATATTGCAATTTGATGAATTCATCAACATAGGGATGCCCGATGCCTACATGAAGTGAATTTGACCTTAACTTTCAAAAGTAATAATACACTATGAACATTATATCCAACAATAGTGAAAAAATCATATTCTTATACATGAAACCGTTTCTCCTGTAACACAATAAAGTCAGTTCCAAAGTCTGCCTCATTACTCTTCTTCAACTGTTGCATCGCTAACGTCATCAATGTCTGTTTCTTCATTGTCTACAGTCAGACGTATCGGCGAAACCAACGCCGCCGCTGCCAGCGCGACACCCGTCAGCTGTTCCGAGCCTCTTCGGCTTTCCTTACTCAAGCTTATGACTGGAGGCAACAGTGGCGCCTTGATCAGCGACTGTTGTACGGGGCTTGCAAGTGGGCTTAGCGCAGGATTGCTTCCCCAACTCTGGGTGCGTGAGTGCAGGTGGAACTTTCGCGATCGCGGAGACAGCAATGACATTAAAGACATTACTGCATCTTGCTCATTATCACCCTTGCTTTTCAATGCCACGCTAAGGGGTGGAAGCTGTGTTTGTGGAAGGAGTCCTTTCCGGTCCATGTTATGTCTATCTCTCTTGTCTTTAATCTGGAAACTTTCTGGGTCAATGCGGCCATTGACATCTGGGCTTTTAACTTGATCAATTTTGGATGCATGTGTATCCTTACCCAACTTCACGCCATTGGATTTCGTCAAGTCTATACTGTTGCGCTTGTATGAGTCCAT
This sequence comes from Kodamaea kakaduensis, assembly GCA_030558435.1. Taxonomy (NCBI): domain Eukaryota; kingdom Fungi; phylum Ascomycota; class Pichiomycetes; order Serinales; family Debaryomycetaceae; genus Kodamaea; species Kodamaea kakaduensis. The sequence continues at coordinate 5,131 of JAJMSN010000062.1, forward strand.
GTTGTTGACTTTACTGAGATCCGTGCTATGGCGCTTATTGAAGTCCATGCTATGACGCTTACTGAAGTCCATGCTATTCCGCTTGCTGAATTCAACGCTGTTGCGTTTGCTGAATTCAACGCTGTTGCGCTTGTTGAATTCAACGCTGTTGCGTTTGCTAAAGTCAGCACTATTGCGCTTACTCAAATCAACACTTCCACGCCCTGCACGCCTTGGCAGCAACTTCTTTTGTCGTGAAAGAGCAGCCAACAACGCATTATGAGCCAGTGATTCATCCGCGCCCGGCACATTAATGTACAGCGATGACCGTCCGTCTTCAAACGGGGAGTTTTGGAGTGGTACCAGCCTATACTCCAGTGTGGTCATCGTTTCATCTTCATTATCAGGTTTGAAGTACGTTTGGAAATGTTGCGTGTTTGTTGGTGATGCAGGAAACATCGAGCCAGGCTTCAATTGTGGGAGAGGAGACTGTTGTAAGGTTTGAAGGTTGAGATTGAGCCTCTGAAACGAGTTCGACGGAGTCCATTGAGTAGGAAAACCTTGAGCTTGCAGTGGCGTATGGTCAGGTTGCTTCTTCCTCGTATCCATTTTCTTGGTGGGTGAGTGAGCTCCATCGAAAGAAATTTCGGTGAAAGTGAGAGTACCGGTTGGGCTCTGTGGGTCCTCTTTTAACTTCCCAAATGCAGAACTGAGTCGATTCTTGAGTTGAGAACTTATTTCACTTAAATCTTCAACAGCGCTGCCTTCTTGGAACAAGGTTTTGGCGTTCAGAAAGAACTGGGGGGTCTTCTGTAGTTTTTGTCGATGCGTAGGGGATCCATTTTCTATAGCATCCTCCTCATCATCAGAACCTTGCGGACCACCCAAATAGCGTGGGGACTGGTATCGTGGAGTTTTCAAGACACTGTGGTTCGATCTCAAGTCTGGTGACTTATAGTGATTGAAATTTGAATTAGCACGTTTGAGGGATGGACTTAGTGCGTCATTTTCGGTCTTGAACCGCCTTTGCTCAGGTGTCTTGAGAAAGCTTGCTGAATGGCGGTGCCCTGAGTATCTTTTAGAAGTTGTACTTGATACCTTCGAAGTATCAACATCTTTGGAGAGATCAGGAGCAGGTGAAAGCCGCACCGAAGCCTTCGGAGAGGCCACGGGAGTTGAGGGTTTCTCACTACTCATGGTGTATGTCTCTGCTTGAATATGTGACGTACAGACTTTTTTTTTCTGAGCTAGACACTTCGCACAAATTGAACAAAGCGCAAAAACTACTTAGTGTATACTTTGATTAAACTCCCAATAATAACCAAATACCTCTTGTGTGTGTTGATCGGGAATTGCAAGCAATTGTATAACTGAAAATTAAGTCTCTCTCGGTGTAAAGGAACTTTTTTTTTTCCTGTCTATGTTGCGTGAATCGTTCTTCCATCCAAATTGTAAACATTACAGTACAGTGTGAAAAAGTTTTGGTTCAAGAGCATAGGAACTAGGTAAGGTTTCCGCACAATATGTGAAATTGCAACGTGAATAATCCAACTTTAATTCTTCCTACAAATAATGGTTATCGAAAAATTGGCTTGATCATTGCATACCTGTTTTACAATTGAAAACAAAAAGTATGGTTAGAAAATAAACGTCCGAGTCAGCACCTTCAATGATTGCATGTACCTTTATACGTTGTTGTGAAGGATTTACTCTCACTCTCATTTTGGGCGAAATATAAACAAAGATACAGCGTGCGTGCGACAAATGTCGCCACACGACATAATGTATCGCGACACAACCAAATCAAATATAAACAAACTATCATTGACATGAGTAATGCCCCGCACCCTCCATCGCTTTTGCGAAAAGGCGGTGGGAAAAGTCTATCCATGGGCTCCGCAACACGTACCTCTTTATTGATAGGTGCTCTGAGGTCTCTGCTAGAACCTGTTGCAGGACAAGCTTACATGGGCAATGCTGCAACCAGTAGCATCTCCAACAAGCGCCGGTCACTTTTATCAACCCCTGCATCTACAAATAAACGTCGACAAAGCAATGGGTCTGCAGCGCTACAGCCACCGATTCTGCTTTACCAGAATACGTCATCACTTTATCAGAATCCACCCTCCTCACAGGGAAGCCAACAAACCCCTCAACCACAATTGCATTCGAGTCAAATTACTCCAAACTCTCAAAAATTAGCACTGCAGACATTAGACGAACGCCCCCTAAGGGATAAAAGTTACCAGCAGTTAATTCAACAACAAATATACGACTATCTTGTTCTGCATAAGTATGAAGTTGAGACAAACCAACCTATAACACTAAAAACACTACGCCAACCGACCCAGCGAGAATTTACGACTATGTTCAAATTCATCTATCACCGTTTGGATCCAAACTATGAATTCCACAGGTCGATAGAACTCGAAATTTTCTCCATATTGAAGAGTTTGGGTTACCCGTATCTTGATTCAATAAACCGTCTGCAGATAAGTGCTGTAGGTGGCCAAAATTGGCCACTGTTTTTAGGGGTACTATACTGGATGGTGAAGCTCGGCGATGCGATAACTCAAGTCGATTCAATGGCAGACACACAGTTCATAAGTCCTGATGATGAGTTTGACAAGATTTTTATCCGCTATATACGCGATCTGTATCAAGAGTTCATTAGCGAAAACGACGACTACACTGAATTCTACGAAAGATTGCAGACTGATTTCCGTAAATTGAACGCGCAGTTAGTAGTGGACGCGACTCAGTTAGAAACAGAAAACGGAACACTCAGAAATGAGCACCAAGAGTTGGTAAAACAGCTTGATGAATTGAGATTAGCAGAAAAGAAATCTTTAGCCTTGGAGGATGACTTGATAAAATTCAAAGCCTACATTGAGGCCATGGAAGGACGGAAACTGAAATGGTCTGACATTTCGAACCGCATCAAAAGCGAAATTGTCGCAAAAGAAAACGAGCTAGAAGGACTTACAACTGAACTGAAAAGGTTAGAACTGGATATAGCAAAGCGAGGCACTTCGGTGGTAGATATAAATGGCATGAACATGGATCGGGACCGTCTTCTGCGAGCCATTGATACCCAAACTGCAAAATTGGAGAACGCACAGAGAATTTTAGAAGAACGGCAGATCGAGGTCAGTAAAAACTATCAGAGTTTGCAGAATTTTATCACAACTTACAATTCCATGGTGAATTCTTTCACTAATACAGAACACGGTTTCGAAATACAAGCTCGACCTCAAGAGTTACTCTCACCACTGAATGTGATTGACAAGACTCTCAAGTATGAAAAGATTGCTTTACTCAGCTACCGGAGTGAATTGAACAATAGGATACATCAACTCCAAGATGAACACATAAAACTTTTAGAAATGCGTGATCACGCGGGGGAGCGGATACTGGAACAAACTGAGCAAGTAGACAGCCTACTGAACAGACTCACTCAAAACAAGGTGAATTATGATGAAATCTATGAGGCAATGGTGAATGACAATACTACTTATTCGACTCAGATCGAAAAGCTCGAGCGAGAATTACGTCTGATCAAGATCAACACGAACCAAGGATTCATCGAGTTGGAAAACGAGTACCAGAACGTTATGATATCACATGATGAATTGCAACATAACATCAAAAAAGCCCGTCAAGAATTATATGACAAGTGCTGTAAGATTGCAGAATTCATAATGAACTTCAAATATCACATACAGACGAGTTTATTGGATTTAGATGATTTGACACTGGCAGAGTTTGAACAGATAACGGAGGAGGGAAAGTTGGATCATGGGGAGAATGAAAAATGACATTTCAACTAGTGGGAATATAGGACACAATTTGGGTACGCATAGATACACTGGATCTTAGATAGTTCGTGTGGCACGTGATAGCCCGGGGATATCTTTGTTTCTGTGGGAATGCATGTAATGATTAATACTGTATTATATTTCGCACAAGCGGAGACCTTAAACATACGCGATTGAATAGTTTTACTGTAGAAATGTGTACAAAAGCTTTGTGCTGAGAGTCGACAATTGTAAAACGACAAGCTGGTGGTGGTGAACAGTTTTGAATGATCAGCTAAAATCGTCAAGCAAATTATAAAGCTGCTTGACTGCTCCAGTGCCTAGTACTGTATATAAAATCTAAATTTCTTCAAACACACATTCAGCTTTTTTTGATCTGAGTTTCTGTATGGATTTCAACATTAACATAACATCCGCCATAACGTCAAGTGAAAGGAGGGTCTCCCCGCAGTGGTCCTTGAATTACTTGAAAGAACGTATTGAAAATATTACAGGCATCGCACCTCAATATCAGCGCATAGTCTATTACCCCAATCCGACACTGAATGAGTCTATTGTGATAGCGGACGGGGAGGATAATGAGGACACTCGCAACATTAGTGATCTCAATATCATTCCGTATTCACGTTTACATATCATTGACACAAATCCTGACTCCGAAATACCAGACATGATAGATGAAGATGCAGATAAGGCCAATTATGAATATAAGATGACGGAAGAGGAGTATCAATCACGTTCTAATACCGTGCTCAACTGGAAGCGTCAACAACAACTTGGTCGTTTTAACCCAGATCATCAGCGTTTAATCGACGAACGGAGTGCAGATAATAAAGCAAGAGCACAAGTCATATCTGTGGGAGAAAGATGTCGCGTTATCAACATCAGCTCCGAGAGGCGCGGTACTGTAAAATACGTAGGTAAAATTCAATTACTTGACGAAGGGGAAAGTGAGTGGGTTGGCATTGAGTTTGATGAGCCAGTTGGAAAGAATAGCGGATGTATTTCCGGTGTACGCATCTTTGAATGCAGAGATAACCATGGGAGCTTCGTTAGGCCCAAGCAGGTAGAGGTTGGTGATTTTCCAGAGTTGGACCCTTTTGCCAGTGAAGATGAAGATGAAGATTTAGAGTTGTAACCAAATAATGTGAAAAGTTAAGGTAGATATATAATTTTGAAAGAGAAGGGATCGAATAAGTCATACATTATGTCCGTGATGCAATTTGAAAATTTACTGATCTAAACTGGTTGAATTTGTTGAAAAAAAGAACTCCGTAACTACCGTTTTTCTCCATAAACATGTCGACCCAATTAACCGACGAGGCGCCACTTTTCGATTTCATTTACGCGTATGTGGAGAAGGAAGACTTAAAGAAGTACATGAGACTCATCATGGTTGTGAGTGTGTATCTCATGTTCCGTGGATTTTATCAGAATTGGGCTAAAAACAAGCAATTACAGAGGCAAATCGCGGAGGATGAACGTGAGGAAGCAACCAGACCCGAAAGAGAGCAGCGCGAAAAGGAGGAATTTGAAGCAAGTTTACAGAAAGAGGAACAGGCCTTCGGTTGGGGAAGAAAGACTCGAGCAAACGAGAAAAGAAAGCAGGCGATTGTCGAAGACATAGCCCAAGAGGTCAGAGAGAGAAACCAGGGCGTTTACGACGCACAGGAAGATTCTGACATCGAAGATTTGTTAGAAGACTGATCAGTTGAGTAGCGCGATATCAGTTTGGGAAAGTGTTGAATTGGTTAGGAAGTGACAGCGCTAATCGAGAGTTTTGTAATAAAATGACATTGAATCAAACATGGCGCTCAGGAAAAGTTAATAACAAGATATCGGTAGGATATTGCTTTTAAGGGCTCTGCTTGAATCGATATAAGCTTTCATCTTTAATATACAAGCTATCATTCTTAATATATAAGCCAATAACATCTAGGAGTTAAACCCCAGAGTAGTAATCATGTTCGCACTTGGAAGAAGATAATCCTTCTATCAATAGTTACTTAAGATAGAATCATCGTGTTGTATTGTGATGCGAGCGTTGGTGCCATTATTTGAGATGTGCTCTTCTTCGGTCACGTGCACATCCATCGCATGAAACTTTTTCATTTAATTCAAAAAAAGTAAGTACAACTAACATGGCTGGCGACCCATTCTTGTCGGATCCTTCACGGAAACGTAAGCGCCCTGCTAAGTCTAGCAAGAAGAATACAGCTAAAAGAGATCAAAGAAAACCAAAAGACAAAGCCGTCGAGCGCGAAAGCAACAATTATGATTCCGATTTGGAGCAATTGAGCAGTAGCACAGAAAACGTTACTGACAGTGATGCTCGTCCGGAGGAAGAGCTTTCTCTGGATGAAGAGTTTGGGGATGAGAATGCAGTAGACAAGAGAAGGCGTTTGGCAAAACAGTATTTGGAAAACTTGAAGCAAGAAGAGACAGCCGATGACTTCTTTGACGCACAGGATCTAGATGATGACATTATATCGCGCAGATTACAAGTAGATGTCGCGGAAAATAAAGGCCAGATATATAAGCGTTTTGCAGAGAGAATTTCACAGCAGATGGATCTGGTTGCAGCAAGTACGACGAGGGTGGGGTCTAAAAACTTGACTAGTATGTCTGTACGGTACCCTTTCTTGTACACTGTATCTAAAGACATCGAATTGATTAAGTGGGATATCTCGAAGAAAAAAGCCGAAAGGATAAAGCATGTTAAGGGAAGCTACCATACAGATGAAATACTTTCAGTCGCTGCCAGTCCAGACGGTAAATACGTGGTGACTGGTGGTAAGGACGGTAGACTTATAATTTGGTCTACGGAAAACTTGGCCTGTCTTAAAGTGTTAGACACCAGAGGAGCTGTCAATGCGATAACATTCAGACGTAACACCGACCAGCTATATGCTGCCTGCTCTGACTTGAGAATACGTACATTTCTGATTAATCAGTTCACACAGTTGGAAATTTTGTATGGACACCAAGATAATATCACTGACATCTCATCAATGCTGAGAGAGACATGCGTGTCTGTTGGATCTCGTGATAAAACTGCCATGTTCTGGAAAATCGCAGATGAATCGCGGTTGACTTTCAGAGGAGGTGATTTCACAGATAAGAAGAGAAAAGCAGACACTGGTCCTACTTACGATGAAGGCTCTATGGAAGTAGTATCTATGGTCGATGAATCCAAATTCGTAACCGGCTCAGATAATGGCAAAGTGTGTTTATGGTCGTTGTCTAAAAAGAAACCTCTCTTTACACAGAGATTGTCACATGGACTTCAACCACAATTCAAACCTGCTCAGGCAAGTGCTGAGGTCAACGAAGCCGAAGCCAGCAGGCAAGTTCCACCCCCACAGCCGTACTGGATTACTGCAATTCATGCAGTGCCATTCAGTGACATTTTCATTACTGGTTCTTTTGATGGCAATGTGAAGGTGTGGAAAGTGAATGATAACATGCGTGAATTTACTCAAATTGGTGTGGTACCGAACATTAAGGGAGTTGTAACTAGCATCGAAACTGCTGAGGTAGATAAGAGCTTACAGGTTGTCATAATGACTTCTAAGGAGCACAAATTCGGAAGATGGTTAAATGTTGGTGGGAGAAACGCGTTGACAAAGTTCAAATTGGAAATTTGATGTGATGCGGTACAAAAAGAAAAATAGAACTATAGAGGACTGTATCGGAAGCAAACTTACTCTACATTGCCGAATCAGGAGTAATCAAACTCGTGAACGTGAATATGCTTCGTTAAGATCTACTGCTGATGTGGACATTACACTCCCAGCACCATATATAGAATTGCATTTGTATTCCATTTGGATTAATTAAAGACTAAATTAAACATACCTGACACTTTCTCTGCTTGTTCGCCTTCAATATACGACTGTTTACAGGTCCTGGGTTACTAAAAATACATTAAATCTTACTAATTGTTGAACTTCTTCTTGTTCAAACATGCTGAACGTAAGGTTCCCTTAGTACATTACCATAATCGATCTCCCTTCTATATGCTTCTGTCTACTTCTTCTCTTTTCAAAAGCAGAGGGAAGTACAAAACGAACTGCTAACGTTTCCTATGCTAAAAATGTGCTTCATCATCACCACCAACATCTCCAACGTCCTCATCACCATCATCGAAGTATTTCTCTGCATTGTAATCATCGTCATCATCTTCCTCAAATTCTTCATCAAAGTCCTCTTCAACCTCTTCCTCTTCTTCTTTTTCCTCATCAATTTCTTCCGCAAGATCTTTCATTTTTTCCATTATGGACTTTGCTTTGTCTTCATCTGTTTCATTCACGGTATATTCTTTGAGACCACCATTGGATTTGAAAGTAGAAATTGCAAGGAGCTTTTTCTTTTGTTTATTCAGTATTCCCATCTCACCATAAAGCTCAGTTGGAAAAAATTCGAGTACATAAGGATGTTCCTCAATTGTACGTCCGATTTTTTTGACTTTCTTGTATCTATCCAGATAGCGTTCTATACCATCCGCGGCCGTAGTGTTGATAGCCTCTTTTCTGCCTTTTTTAGCATCTGCAATCGAACCAGTATAAAAGGGACCCTCTGCCATTAGCTTAGAAAATGCAATTGCTTGTGATGCTGCATCTGTTTCCATTTTTGTAAGTTGACCATTCACGGGCAATATTAACTCGGCCCTTTCGGACATGCTACCTGTATCCAAGACATCACTGTAATCTAGCCCGAAGGGAAGCAACTGTCTGCTCGAATTTCTCAGCTTGAAAGACATAAGTGATTCAGAGCATCGTGAAAAATGCGACTTGCACTTTTTCGCGCGACATTCATTGTGTATATTAAGAGTCAATATTTGTTAAGGCAGAGTATAAAGATTAGATCAGATCTCATCACTGTCGCCTGCTAACATACTTCTAACGAGTAGAATTGAATGTTTCCATTTTCCTGTAAATAATAAAATGGCCACGTAATTCCGGGTATAACTTATTGAAAAAAATGACTTCGCCTTGTTGTCAGCATACAAGCATGCACTGTTGATCACTAACCTTGATAATGACCTCTCGATAGGATAGCCCCTTACATCTTCAACAAGTCACGATTTCTAGATTTTGCTGGACGTTGAGAAGGCGTAGTATTCACGTGATATCCCGATTTAGGGTAAATCAAAACATCCTAGGTTTTTCAACTACTAATTACAATCATGTCTTCTTTCTCCGAGGACCAAACCCATTCTGCCCCTGAACTGGCAGATGGTACCCTAGTTATTATCGTTTGCCGTGCAAAGCACCTTCCGAATCGACGCAAGCTCGATAAGCAGCTGCCTTATGTTACCCTTCGCATAGGTACGATCGCTCAACGTACACAAGCCCATTTCAGGGCAGGCCAAACCCCGGAATGGACACAAGAAGTACGCTTCCAACTCACTAGAGATAGAAAGCCATTACTCAAGCTCGATGTGTTGGACGAAACCAAAAACGATCCTACTCCGATTGGAAACACCGAAATAGACTGCCTGGTAATCTTTTCAACCACTGAGAATCGCCAACAAAACGGCAAGTATATTTACGATGACTGGTACGAATTAAAGCAAAATGGGAAAAGAGCTGGTATGGTTTATTTGGAGATGACATTCTATCCTAGTGCCCCAATTCCTCCCCCAAAGGTACTTGATGAGCCAAGGCTGCATCACATCAAGGAGGAGAGGGAAATAGACCACCACGACGTTCACCTTCGCCTGGAAGATTTTCAGATGAATGGATTTGCAAATGGGTCGAGTGTACATCCTTCAGGACAACACAGCATCTCACCGTATCATTCCCATCATTCACAAGGTAGTGCTTCGAAATCTAGTGGGTTGCAAAATGATAGCTCTTACCAGGGCTTCTTTCCTAGCTCTGTGAAAAGCAGTGATTCACGCAGCCCAAGCCCGAAAAAAGCTTTACAGTCATCTGTTCAGTCGGATCAGGCATCCCTACTCAAAAACTCTGCGGGCAGCGGGGGTAGTAACAACACTGCTCACTCAGACTACAATGATGTTTTCGTGAAGGATGAAGGCCACAATAAACGCTCCAATAAGTATGCAGCAAAGTTTCACAAGTTGAAGCACAAGCTTGCGCAGAAAGATCACATTACGACTTTGTGGTCAACTGATGCCTCTACAAGCCCCAAGAAAACACTCACATTTTCTAAAGAAAGATCTGCATCTCCAATCAGCGCATATGATGTAGACTTCAACCAAGTGCAGTATGAATTGAAGGACAGTGGAAACGATCTTAACCTGCATGATAACAGCAGAAACTACGAAAGTGATGAATATCACGTTGACGATATCGAGTATGCTCCCCCAGCACCACCGCCTCATCTAGTATCTTCTAAACAACATGATCTGCCATTACCTCCAGTACCAGTGGAAATAAACGAGCAAATGTTGTCCAAGGGGCCAACAAGAAAGCCGCCTAAAGATTTAGAAGAACTGTTTACCGATTTGAGTTTAAAATCGGGAAGACCCGCTGTCCCGTTTTCTGCTGATAGTATTGGATTGGACGAAGATGAAATTTTTGCAGCCAAAGAACTGCATCTCGAGGACGTCAAGCCGCTCACATTCAATGGCGGTATGAGTGGACCTGTAGAAGGATCTTTTGGTGGAAGAGCACATAAAATGAATCCAGACGAAATAGATCCACGGTTTTACGCACCTACACCTGGTGAACATATGGAGCAAGTCAAACTACACGAAAGCCAATTATCCTTCGCGCCAAAGGCGCCTACAAGGATGAAAGAAGCAGACTTCTGCAATCTGGAAACGGGATATTTAGGAAACGGAAAGTTTTCTCCGAGCGTATTCCAAAGAATGGTCAAACATGATTACGACGAAATGAATGAAAGTGATATTGTGATCTTGAAAGAACGCAGTGACTCGAAACCAAGAGTACCTCCTAAAATCCCTCAGGGTCTTACGGAACTGGAGTACTATCTCTTAGAGAAAGAGAAATATTTGAGAGACGTTAGTGGAAACAGGTTATAGACGATGATAAATAATTGTAATATAAGGTTTGGGTACATGTATATTGGCATAAGCTATAAGGTTATGAACATGAAATAAGATTTGTGATGACCCTGGAGTACATGACAACATCAAAGAAGTCAGTTTCATCAAATTTAGAAACCTTCAACTTCATTTTGGAGTACTCATTTTTTTTTGTTTGAACAGAATAAATATTTTCGTAAATTTTACATGGTGATTGGTTGAGCACACTAAACTAGTGGCAGTTAACGAACTGAGTATCAAGTCACAGCTATGTCTTTGCAGTTATACGTTGGCCAAGAATTCTGTTTTATAGCGAGACCGGTTGTATGAAACATATGTTTCACAAAATGTTGATACATTCCGATCCTGCAGTAAATATCAATTACAAAATTTTTAATATAGTTTCATTTCGGTACAGATTCTTAAAGCGTTAAAAGATAGTCACAGACACCAGACGACTGAGCGGCTCTATGGTATAATACAACATTACACAAAGTAATTGCGTAGACAATTGAGAGGTTTAAAAACTGGTCAGCTACGTTACCCTTGCCACAACGAGGCTAAACGGGCTATTCAGCACACATTAGACACTTGAAATCACCGATCCAAATGTAATAATGATGTCTGAAACGGATGTGCTGACACCTGATAAAAAAGCGTGGGTCTCATAAAAGTAATTAAATCAAAGCAGCAGCAGCAAGGCCGAGCAAACCAACTGCAAAATCACTGTTAAGTACTGCAGCTGCATTTTGAGAGGCACTCCTTGTAGAAGAAGCAGTCGAGGACAAGATTCCGGATGAGCTTGAATCAGCAGAAGCGGAGGCACTCTCCAATGAGCTGCTACTTAATGTAGTACCATTAGAAGATGAGCTTGATACATTAGCCGTGCTCGTAAAGTTGGAAAACGACGAAGTCTCAGGTGCACTGGTAATTTGAGCCTTCTGAGCAGCACCACTTGTAAGACTGAAGGCTGCCGCAGCGATAGAAGAAGCAGAAAGTGCAGATGCAACAGATGCTGCAGCCGCTTCTGAAGCGGCGGAAGCAGTAGCCAAGCTAGCGCTAATCGAAGCGGCTGCAGATGCTGCGGACGCAACACTTGCGGAACTGATCGAAGCTACTGAAGCCTCAGAAGTAGCAGCAGCAGCAGAAGCAGCGGAAGCGGCAGACGCAGAAGCAGCAGACGCAGAAGCGGCAGAAGCAGAGGCAGCAGAAGCAGAAGCAGCAGAAGCAGCTGAAACAGAAGCCACCGATGCTTCACTAATTGAGACGGCTTCCTTGTGTGCATTGCTTACTGACGCCAAAGAAGCGAGTGAGACACTGGTAGACTCTTCCGGAGTCAATAAAGTTTTGGTGATGGTGACAGTGGATATAATAGTAGTTGGGTCTGCAAGGGCAAACGATGCCGTAGCTGCAACTGAAAGGAGTGTTTTTAATAACATAGCTGTTGATATCGTAGATGCAATGAAAGACTAGGGTGAGATGGACTGGGGAAGAAAAGATCTGATTAGCGAATTGTCTTGTATATAAAGTTACCAGACAGAGTGGAGATTTCGTAATATTTATTTTTTAATAAATTTGTGTTGTAAATTTGCGAGATGCAGAATAAGGTTACAAGCTCAAACATGTTTCGAAAGATAGTTTCGCCAATAATAGTTATGAGATCCTGATCTGTATTTCGAAACCAAAATACATTAGGTGATCTCCAGCAATCCGTTTCAGTTTCTTTTCGAAGCTTGACCAGAGTATTGAAATCCTTCTGATGCGGTTCGGGTTTGTGTGACGCATGTATGTCTGAATTGGGAAAATCCTTGCACTGAATTGAGCACATCGTCAACAGGATTAGGAATTTTGATCTCTCTTTACGTACACAATGCACGCGCGCAATAAATTACAATTGCCAAACTCGGACAGAAACTGACAAGTGGTGGGGACCAATGGTGTAGGTTTCCCTTTCAAACCGACGAAATTGTTGACGAGGCTGAGAAGAGTGGGTATTGAAATAACTAGTCTATGCCTGGAAGCTTGTCTTGCACATTCGTTTTATGACCTGTAAGAAGTGATGGTGCGCACAAAGCATTTTTAAGGTTTTTTTGACAGCGTGCCGACCGTTAATTCAGTGGAATTTTTATGTGGCACATTTTGCATACATACTTCCACTAATTCTTCGCGGTTGATAGGCCCTATTGCGAATTCTGTATAATCGTTAGCCAATAGTTTCAATTTCCTTAGAAATTATTTAGAGGAATCAGCCTCAGTCGGTAGCGAAATAACAACACGTTCAACAAGTCAACATCCTAGGAACAATAGGTTTCGCTATAACATCACGAGGATCGAAAACTTCTTGAAAAGTTTCTATCTGTATTTCAAAACAAGGCAGCACATTCATGGTCCTTGTAACCATCTTGGATGCTTTTATTATTACCTAATTCATCCTCGGTTTAAAATCTCAATCTCTTCTTCTTCTTCCCTTGTGATGATAGCTCTATCCTGAAAATCACGGGTTTCGTCGTCATAGAATTCATTCTCAGCTACAATTACTTTGTCTCGCGAGAACTGGGAACCACCCTTTGTGTCGATCGCCTCCATCTCGTCCTCATCCAAATCCTCCAAAAACTCGTCATAGTCATTTGGGACCACATTCATTTGTACAGATGGAGCGTGCTTGGTGTGATCTAAGTTAGTCAAGACACTTTGCAAAATCTTGTCCAAGTACTCTTTCGAATTAGCATTGCTCATGTTTGAGGCACGAACATCTAACTCGTACGTAGGGGCATAGTATTCATAGTAGCCATTGTACGGAATTTCACCTGGTAGGAGCACATCGTTGCAGATTCCTGTCTCATATGCCCATGTTCGTGCGACATTTCTGATAGTATAGCCACCACCTCCCAAGACCATCATTGGTACATTGAAAGATTTGACAAAATTGACGCAATTGGCGTGGCCTCTCATGGAAAGATTAAAAGGTCCCAAACGATCACCCAGTAGGGAATCACCGCCACATTGTAATACTATTGCAGAGGGTTGATACCATTCCATTATAGCCCGTATAACTGGTTCAAAAATGGATTTATATGAAACATCATCGATTCCGTCTCGTAATGGGATATTGACTGAATGGTATTTACCTTTTCCAATACCGATGTCGTTCAAGTTACCTGTACCAGGGAAAAACTCTCCGAATTTATGGAATGAGCAGGTCATCACTCGGTCGTTAGAATAAAAAGCTTCTTCAACTCCATCACCATGATGAACATCCGTATCTATGTACAATACACGGGGGTGAACCCGCAAGAGTTCGATTATCCCCAAGACGATATCGTTCATATAGCAAAAGCCAGACGCCTCAGATTTTTTGGCGTGGTGTAACCCCCCAGCATAATTAATAGCTATGTCAGTTACACCTCGGTTCAAACGTGCTGCTGCTTCCATGGACCCGCCACATGATATCTTGCAGAATTCGTAAAGGCCGTCGAAAACAGGGCAGTCGTCTCCAACATTAAAAATGACTTGCTCACGCTCGAACAAGTGTAGGTTGTCTGGTGTTACTCTGCTGATAAAGTCGACGTATTCGTCACTGTGAAATTGAGTTAGTTCCATCTTTTCAGCCGGTTGAGCTCTGTATATCTCCATCTTTTTATGAAGATCATAGTTCATAATGAGCGAATGTGTCATTCGTATCCGGTGTGGCTTCATACAATGACCCGTTCCGTAGAAGTAGTTACCAACATCTTGATCATAAAAGTAGGCGACACGCTTTTTGCTCAGTGGATCAACCTTGAATTCGTCAAAAGGAAGTTCCACGTACATTTGAGGCTAAGTAGACACTATATGAAAATGATTATAGTGAAGTAGTGCGAGACCAAATTCAAAGAAAATCTCAAAGGGCTTTGTGTTGTATTGGAGGATGTGCCTGTAAATGCGCTAATGATTTATTGTGCTCTCTTTGGCTTCCATCTACGCTTCACGTAGATCCTCTCTGAAGTTCATCACACAATTTGGAAATACTTATGTTGTGAGTATGCGAAATTAAACTGGATTTTCGATACTTATAACGAAACTCACTATTTCACTAGTCTACTAACTGTAGCATTTCAAAAGCTGTAACCATTGGGGACCTTACGAACGAGACAATCCCAATACCGCGCAATGTAAACACTTTCTAGCCACTTGATGAAGAGCAAAATTACCGGTGGTGCAAGGCTACGTCGAACTATAGGGGATCGTTCGTATTTCTACCAGAGATTCACCATTTCTGTAGATGAAATTTAAGTCAAAAACACACCACCTGTTAATGTTGAGCTTTTTGCTCATATATCATAGGCTTTGTGCTTTATCTTTCTTCAGGAAGCAGACCACTTCCTCGTTTTGCAATATTTTTGTGTAGTTCCACATCTATGTTTCCGAGCTTTTTTCATTGAAGTGGCGGTGCATGCAGATTCAATTTGCAAAGGCTTCGGAAATGGTGCTCAGCCGCAATTTATCAATAATCGTTGACAGCGCTTGGTCATGATTCATTATAGAGTAATACATTTTCAGGTGTTACTGAGCATTACTGAGTTAATATCATTATCCACCCAAATAGGAGCTTCAACTCGCTAGTCGTATTTTGCATTCGATGAGGTAATCTATCGGGATGAAAAATCGATCGTCAATTCCTCTAGGACAAAATCAGATTCTTTGAACTCGCGTGGTTTTCGTGTTTGTAGCACATGTAGCCATTGCAAAGTGAGCAAGTTTTCATTAGTAAATGACTGGACCAAATGATTGAGTAAAAGAAATTGCTCAAGTGACTTCATTCATAAAAGTTGGCCATTGACGCCATTCAACTGGATTCATACTACATTCTAATAAAGTACAATATTGATTTAGTTTTGAGTCCCTATATGCTGATCTTATCGCTAGACAGCTTTTCTTCCAGTCTGACTTATAAGCAAAATATCTGTTTCCAATCAAAAACTATTTAATGAGATTAGCATATCATATGTATGCAGGTGAATTTGTGAATGCTTGATCGCATGAACGATCACTAATAATAGATGTCCTATTACTTGAGTTGATCAAGAACTCCATGAAAGTAGTTCAGTTATGTGCTCCTAGTTCCGATTACTGCGTAAATTCTCAATTTTTAGGGGGCTTGGAATTGAACAATGCAGGAAGATACTTCAAGTCCGCAGCACCAGGATCCGTACTATCGGACAACAAGAAGTTCACGTATTTGGTAACAGCTTGACAAACTTCTTGTTGTTTTATGTCGGCAATATGGTTCCAAAAGTTCTTAGAATTTACTCCTGTACATGTAAACCATCTGGAAATGGAATGGAACTTCAATTCCCAATCTGTCTTACCAAATTCTTCGTACTTCCCGAGCAAGCCAAGATTTCTGCGTGTAAACAAGTCGTCGTAGTCCTCACCGTGAGGCTTGGTGTTAGCGACTGAGTTAATCTTCGGGCGGTGAATATGCAAGAACATGACTTCAGGCATTTTGTAGTCCTTGTGGTCGTTTTTGAAGTCCCTCAAAAGGTTTTTCGTGTAAGGATTGTCTTGATATGGCCACAATCTTGTATCCATGTTCTTGTTCTTCAACCACTTCTTCCAATAGGTCATAAAGTCGTCCAGCTGCTGTGGGTCGTATTGCACCAAAGTGGTCTCTTTGAACGCATCATTGCTATCTTGGAAACCGGCGAGCCATGTTTCTCTCAAAACCTGGTGATATGGCTCGTCCATAACATGCAAGGCCGGAGTGAATGTCTCACGATCTCCTGACCCGTAGACACCCTGGAACAATAATGGGTAGTAGTGAGAATAGCCAAAGACGTTGTAATAAAGTGCCAACAAGAAAGAACGGTAATGTTTGCGCTTCAGGAAAACCATCTGACCAGTTTCAGCACCCAATGCAGGAGTAGTTCCCTCTAGATCGTGGAATAAAATGTCAGCATCACGATCGCGTTGAATATAATCTGTGTAACTCCAATCGTTGGCAATACCCATGCGGCCAATTGGTTCCCCTATTTCGAAACGTGCTATCTCGTAATATTTAGGAGAGATTCCCTTATGCCAAATATCAGGCCACAAGATGAATTGTTTCCTCTTGTAGACATCCATTTCCAAGAGTTCGTCTGGGTTCTTAAGAAGAAAGTTATCGGCATCGAGAGCAATGATGTTATCAAAAGTACTCACGAAAAGACCCAAGACTTTCAACTGGAAACGCTCCAAATTCAATGTTTTCAAAAGAGAGGCGCCAATAGCGTCCTCCACAATAATGCATTTAGTATTCATGTGTGGCAACAACTTCTCACAGATGTATGGGTCGTATTCCAGGTGATAGGTGAGGATAAGTTCGATTGGCAAAACCAGCCCTAATTCACGAATGTTGCCAATAACCGTCAATGCCCCTAAAAGATAATTTCCTCCTCCATTGATGACAATACCATCACCGTCAAAGAATGTTCTTGGAGGTTCAGGCATGTTCCGGATTGTTTGGACTACATTGTCATGGCTTCTTTTCAAAGCGTCCATCTGTTCTCCTGAAACTTTCACACGGCCTTCCGTAAGAAACTTCTTCGAGAAAACGGGATTGAGAGCATTGTTGATACCGTATCCACCAATCTTTCTGCCATTTTTCAAATGTTCACATTCTGGTTTATTGACCAAAATGACTTTTTCAAGAATATCGGTGAAGTAGGCCTTGCGATCAAAGGTCTGCTCAATCGCATCTTGGATTTTTTCGGTTGCTTCGCTTCCGATGATGTCAGCAGGAAGACCCTTGAACTTTTTGAGAATCTTCTCACTTATATAGGACAAGATCTTCTCTGGGTCTTTCTTGGTGAACTCATACTCGAGTTTGTCCACCATCTTGTCCACCTTTGCGATGTCCTTCCATAACTGCTGCACGTATTCATCCTGCACTTCTTTTCTAATATAACTGAGTGGATCTTGCTCGTTCTCATTCATTTTTCCAATGACTTTCTGTAGCACGGCATCGTGGCTAAGAACCCTTGTGTTCTCCGAGCTTTGGTGGCCGTAAATCACCAAGCCTGTCAACGTTGTGAGAAGCAACGTCGCTGCTATGATTTTTGAGTACGAGACCCACCTTTTGTTGATAAACATAGATTCTTCTAAGCTGGATTCGTAGAATTGTTTTTAAGTTTTTACGCTCAAGAGCGGACTACTCTCCAGATATACCACGCCCCTTTTTGTCGATCTTGATTTTAAGCCATTATAGCAAGAAAAAAAAAGCAATAACTATAAGTTTAGTGTAAGTGTACCGATTGCTTTGCTCATAACGTTTTAATGCATGAAACAAAAAGGTGCTTCTGTCAGTGTTCACGAGTTGGACTTTGTTCTACGTATCAATCGACTCGACCATTTCTGATTTGTGTTGGGGTCTACATTCAGCCCTAGAGTGGTGGCTCACGGATAATTAGATGTCTATTTTGCGTCTAAAGATAACAGATTAAAGTCTTCCACACCCGTTTTAAGGGAAAATGAACAAAAAAAATTAAAGTTTCATAAACACGACTACAAGATAGAAAATTATGAATGCTTCGGTTCCCCCAACCCAATAAAACATTATCAGAGTTCACTTGCAAGATTACATGACAATAAACAGTAGGGAAGAAATTCGCATCTATAAAAAAAAAAAAAATTTCACGCAACTTTATTTAGTGTTCATAACCACTTGTTGTTGATAGAGCAAATTTGAGATTACAGATATTATGGCTCGCTAACCTGTAGGTTTAAACAGGAAGTGCAGTGGCCTCGAATGTACTCAAACCTTAAATTTGTGATAACACCGTATCTTCTTTGATTTTTATCATATGGTGAACATTAGCAGTATGTGATTTTTTTATCGTCGAATGTTTCACTCGCTCTTTCAAAGTATTAAGTTGTCAGAATCAAAACAAAGTATTCGCCTGAGGCTTAGGACGATCGAAAATCTGTTGTTTATCAATCATTCCTACATGAAAACTACATGTTTTGGTGATTTTTACTGAATGCAGCCACAGTTAGTATTACCTGTCAGTTCTTTCAGGGGTGCTTTTAACAAACATGCATCTGGTAGATTCCGTATTTTCCATATTATGAGCGCTGATAATTTGAGCATAACATCCTTATCGTATTTCTTTTTGCATGCACGTGGCCTCGTAGGCTCTTTGGTGATGTTTTTGAACGCTCTCATTGGGAAGATTGCAGCTCAAAAGGTGCGCGCTTCGCCATCTACTCCTTAACAATGGAAATTCTGTACCTGATTAGGTGCGGCATAGCCTTGGTTGAAAAGCCCCCTCGATGAAAACAGATGTGGCTTAAATAAATGTTTCTGTGGTTAGAGCATTTTTCTTTACTTGCAACTAGGTGCCACTGACATTTGCATACACCTCTTATGGAAGTCAGAGAGCATAAGGCTATCTTTAAAATTTATCTTGACGAAATCTTAAGCGGATTGTAATACTTTATAAACCCAGCAGTTTATAGAGCCTTGAAAAATCATTGCATTCACATGCATGAGGGAACTTTTGAATTGAGGCACAGTGCATACTGGATGTGCTTAGAAGAGGTAGGGTTCTGTTTGTCCGATAGTTAACTCGAATTATGAAATCACGGTAGCGATTGTCCCTGTTGTTAAGCGGTAGCGCAATGTATAACTCTATTTCACGTCTTCGCTTCAACTAAATATAGAATTTCTGACAGGATTCTTCGAAAAAAACCTGAGTGCATAATCAATTTTGAAAGCTTCACCATGTCAACTTATGCTCCACCATCATTGTCGTGGGCGGACTTTAAACAGTTCCTTAACGGATTTTGGCCTTCTAATCCTTCGTACCTCGAAGACCAATATCCGTCACTCGAGGGAAAGGTTGTGCTAATTACGGGTGGCAACACAGGGGTGGGATACGAAGTAGCAAAATCTCTTTTGGGTGCTACAGAGGCAACAGTTTTCATTTTAGCGAGAAATGAAGACAAATGTCTCAATGCAATTTCAAAATTGGAGACCGAAGTTGCTGAAAAGTATAGTAAAGAGATTACTGGCAGAGTGCACTTCATTCAGGCAGACCTTGCAGATTTGTCAACCATCAAACCAGCTGTTGAAAAATTCAAGACCAGTGTAGATCGGGTAGATGTAATTATCCACAATGCGGGAGTCATGCATCCGCCAAACGGAAGCTTGTCTGAACAAGGATATGAATTACAACTCGGAGTCAATGCCCTCGGTCACCACTTATTGCAAAAATTGCTCGATCCTTTGTTCCTTGAAACCTCAAAATCAAACGTACCCAATGAGTCGAGAATTGTTTGGTTATCTTCATCGGCACATTTGGCTGCTCCTTTAGGTGGCTTTGATTTCGATGATCCTCTGCTTCCTAAAGGATCTGATTCTTTGAAATATGGACAATCCAAAGCTATGAACGCAATCCAGGCAAGATGGTGGCCCCGCGTACATGCAGAGATGGTTGACGAGTACAAGATTGTGAGTGTGTCTGTTTGTCCGGGCTTTTTGAACTCGGAATTGACAAGAAGCTATTCCACATTTTCGAAATTTTTCTTGAAATTGTTCTTGTATCCAGTGAGAAATGGTGCTTACACTGAATTATTTGCAGCATTGTCCCCAGAGGTGAACTCTTCGAAGAATGGTGCACACATAATCTCATTTGGTAAGTTCGGGCACGTGAGAAAAGACATCGATAATGATGATAGCTCGGAAAAAGTATGGAGGTGGATGGATGAACAAGTGAAGAATTATGAATGACGAGACGCATATTACCGATAACGAATTGAACGTGATTAGCTTTTCAGAAATACATTACAGATATAAACTTATCTATATTTCCCGTAAATGCGGTGCACGAGTTGGCTAGAAATAGGGCTGCTTGACCACTCTTGAAAGTAGTTAGCTTTGGCAAGCATCTCACGCTTCTTTTTTGGAGGACCTCCCACATTCATCCATTCCATAAATGCCGAAAATATATGCTAAGCGGGTAACAACTAAGTCAATTGCCATGTCTATTGAATCCTTTGCTAAGTTGACCTTGGAACCATCCACTTCCTCCCAATTAACAGGTAACTCGCGAATTGGGATTGCCTGTAACTCCGCAAGTAACAACACTTCAACGTCAAAGATCCACCTTTCTGTGTGCATGTGGGGGAATATTTGACGTGCAGATTCAAAATTGAACATCTTGAACCCACATTGTGTGTCCTTCACGTTACGTATACCAAATATGTACACCAAAGTGTGCAAGCCATACATCAAAAAATTCCTCACGAAAGACCTTTTAACAACTGCATCCGTGTTCACCATATGAGCGCGCGATCCAATTGCAATTCTACCAGAGTCGTCTTCTTTCTGAAAGTAATCGATCAACTTGTTCACGTCTTTGAATGAAGTGGCACCATCTGCATCTGCAAACAAAGACCATTTACCACGGGAGTGTAAAATACCATGTGTTACAGCACCGCCTTTGCCTCTGTTTTTTGCCAACTGTACCACTCGCATAGTATGAGCAGGTAATCCGTGCTTCTGTGCTAAAGAGATTGCATATTCGCTTGTACCATCACTAGATCCGTCATCTACGATGACAAACTCGTAGGAGAGCTTCGTAGTCTGTAGGTGCAAGACAGCCTCATCCAACATTTTACCTAGACGCTCGGTTTCATTGTAACAAGGAATTACCACGCTTAGATCAATACCCTCGTCGCGGAACTTTGAACGGGAATGTATGCGAGAGGGCAATTGGTGGGCCTTCCCAGTGCCATCGTTAGTGATATACGTATCCTCAGTAGGTAGTGGCAACCGTGGCTTGTGAGAGAAAAAAACTATCACGCCATAAACGGCCGCCAATATAATCGCCAACGTGAGAACCACCGCTTGCATTGGTGGCATATTTTTATTTTCACAATTTTTCGTGTCCATTTGACGTGCGCGCGAATTTACTAGGCAAGATTAGATTACAGTAGCATAGATTTGTTTGTAGAGATCATATGGAAATATTAGTTTAAAAGTAACATGTAAAGGCCATATTGAGCAGATTTGAATGCTGCATCACTTTGCAACAATCAGCGTAAAGAGTTTAAAAATTAGTGCTTAACGAGATTATTGTTATAGTTCCAAATATCCACATTTCCAAACACTCGGGACAGTCCCGGACTTTTAAACAAGATAATCACTCTTAAGGTATGATTGGTAAAAGTTAATTCATTCTTTGCGAATCATCTGAATTATCATGGCATTGCACTATCAGAGAAAAAAACTCACATCCTTTTATGTGACCGGTGACTACCCGACTGCGGTTCCTGGTTGTCCCCCTAGTGCTCGTTTCTTGCTAAGGAAGAAACGCGGTTATTCAAAACTCGAGCATTGTTCATAAAAACCTCAACTAACTCTTCGAATCGGAACATATCAGTGCCCTTGTCAACTTTGTCAATAGCACTGTATAACTCCATTGGATCTATTTCCATTTCCACTTCATATTTTTTTTCATGTGTGACGATAGTCTTACCCGATTTGTTCTTTGATTCTAAGGGCACAAGCACTCTGGTCAAGTCAAAGCGCAGGATGGTGGGTGCGTGTACCCACAGGCTTCTCTTCTTTTCGCGTACTAATTGCGGTTGATTTCTAGCTATGATGGCTTCAAGTCCTTCTTCGGGTACCGGCATTTCCACTGATAATGACAATCGAATGTCATAGATACATGTAGGATTGTAAATATATAAATCTCCAATGCGCTGCTTATTTATAGCAGAATAACGTGGAGTATCTAATGTGTTGTCTTTCAGAACACGAATTCTTTGTTGCTTTGACCCACGTTCCCCGATTTGATAGAAGCTATCAGTCGTATCCAGATCCAACATATTAAATTTACGCCGAGGCTTTTTAGGATTTTTATTCTTCTTGAGTTCATTCTGATAAACATTTTCCAAGTCTTGAAAAAACTTGTGAACGTCTGTCCAAGCCACTTCTTCTATTTGCATATCAAAATGCAGGTTGCTGTGGTTGGTATACACGCACTCAGATGTAATGTCGAGCTTCAATCGTTTTCCGAAAGCCTTGTCAATAATTTGCCCAAATTTCAACTCGAGCTCAACATACTTTCTGTTTTCCTCCGGGATGTTTTTGAAATTGGCAAAAATCCATCCTGAAATCGTTTTCGTCATCAGCGAAGTAGGTATAATCCCTGTCACACTGCACTCCAAGTCAACACTTGGAGTTGAAGTGAAATTGAGTGCATGTTTATCAGTGAGAACACTTTGTGCAGTTTGAATGGGTTGTGGTTCTACGGCAACAGGGCCACCTCCATGGTACTGATTATACCGACGGCTAGAAGGTCTGTATTCTTGAGCCCAGATTGGCGGGGTTTCGTATCTCCTTGGCTTCCTCGTAATCTGCTTAATTTTCACCAAATCGTCAGGCAGGCTCGTCTTCGAAGGCTTCGACTTGAATTTGCCGTTTGATTTACTTGACAGTGCAACTTCTTTACCTTTTGGCAGGCTGGTTTTTGATTTTATCGAGTCATCATCATCCGATGATGACTTCTCTTTAGTCTCCTTGTTCAGGGAATTATCGTGAGGTTTCTTCCTTGCAAACTCCTTAGTTGCTGCCTTCTTCACACTTCTGCTGTTTTTTTCACCATCCAGATTCTTCTCATCCAGATTCTTCTCATCCATGGAATGACTGCTCTGGGGGCTCAGCAGTTTTTCGGCCTGTGCTGCTGGCTCATTGAGCATACTCACAATTGAGTGTCTCTGGTGCGTCGAAGGATCGTGTGATTGTTCTTTTTCTTCAGGAGGGGAATCGTTGTTTAAAATTGAACCCACGTTCATTGTCTACGGTCAAATGTATTCCCTTTTTTCTTTGCGAAAATATGTCTTAATATATATGCAGGAATGATATAATTGCTAAATAGTTAGGATGATTATAGCACTCCCTATCGAAATTCAAGCAATATTTGCAAACCGACTTGCAAGATTTCCTTTTTCTCGCATTACGCGTCATGGGCCGGATCAAAACTGTTAATTATAAAACGAAGCACTAAAGAGTATGAGAGTTATACACTAGTACGAAATATTCAAATAAACGAGCTACTGAGCTAATAATTTGTCCAATCTAGCCTTCACACCATCGATGAATTCCTCTGTTGTAACGTAACTTCCTCTGTCAGTCTTGCCCTGAGCCAAGGCCAAGTCCTTAGTCATGATATTGTCCTTAGAGACCGTCTCAATGGTAGCCTTCTCCAATAACTCTCCAAATCTAACAACTTCTGGTGTATTGTCCAACTTACCACGTTGGATTATTCCTCTAGACCAAGCAAAAATTGAAGCAATAGAGTTGGTGGATGTTTCTTTGCCCTGCTGGTGCTGTCTGTAGTGTCTTGTGACTGTGCCATGGGCAGCCTCAGCCTCAAATGCCTTTCCATCGGGTGTCATGAGAACTGATGTCATCAATCCTAAGGAACCGAAACCCTGTGCCACTATGTCTGACTGAACATCACCGTCGTAGTTCTTCATTGCGATGATGTAACCTCCCTTGGACTTCAACATTTGAGCGACCATGTCGTCAATCAAACGGTGCTCATACCAGATACCAGCTTCATCGAATGCTTTCTTGTATTTGCTTTCGTACAATCCCTCAAAAATGTCTTTGAAACGGCCATCGTACTTTTTCAAAATTGTGTTCTTTGTCAGGGAGAATAAATTGAGTTTTCTATCCAAAGCTAACTTGAAAGATGATTCAGCGAAATCAGTGATGGACTTGTCAGTGTTGTACATTGCCAAAGCTACACCCGGTGCCTTGTAGCTGTACACTGGAAATTCTTGTGCTGCACTTCCATCAGCTGGCTTGAAAACAAGTGATAACTCACCTGCCTGTGGAATCACCAAATCGGTAGCTTTGTATTGATCACCAAATGCATGTCTACCAATGATGATTGGCTCCTCCCATGTTGGGACAATACGAGGGATATTGTCAATCACGATGGGTTCACGGAACACTGTACCTCCCAAGATGTTCCTCAATGTACCGTTAGGAGAAAGCCACATCTTCTTAAGGCCAAACTCCTTGACTCTAGCCTCATCTGGAGTGATGGTGGCACACTTGACACCGACCTGATGCTCAAGAATTGCCTCAGCGGCATCCACCGTAACTTTGTCGTTTGTTTCATCACGATACTCAATACCCAAGTCGTAGTATTTCAAGTCGACGTCAAGGTAGGGGAAGATCAACTTATCCTTGATAAATTGCCAAATGATACGAGTCATTTCATCTCCGTCCATATCAACGATGGGTTTAGCGACTGTTATTTTTGCCATATTGTTTATTATTGTGTCAATTCTCAATCTCTGCACGAACAGGAATCGATCCGCCCTTTATATACTATCGCAAAAAGAGGGGACTTTTTCCCCATACTCGGTCCATTTTTGTGTTCTACGAATAGCGGGACAGGCTTTGTAATGAAAAAATAAATAGTTGTAAAGCCCGAACGGTTCAAAACCTAGGAAAAAATCGGATCACTTGCCCGGAACCATGATAACAGGATACAGTACTTCGTCTTGTTTGAAGAACTCCGGGAGTGTTAAAATTCAACGCTTCAGAAATCGTTCCCCGGGTGAAGCTATCGGGTGGGAATGCGGGCACGCTATAATCATTTGTTGAGTGTTATCCACAACAAACCCGTCCTTCCAAATAACGTTGATGACGTTTTTAGATGCAGTGATAACGACAAACTCATAGCGGGGTCAGGAGAATTTGAAGTATTGGAACACAAAATTCGAACCAAAGGCAGGTGAAATGGTAGGATAACAAAGTTTCTAATTGCTGGAGCTCGGGTGCCCCTTTCTTGTTACTTTTATCGCCGTACTTGTTGCAGACCAAAAAATATGGGCGTAATGAACCCTCTCCAGCAAAGACCGAGCCATTTGCCGAGTCATGTTCACTTTGCTTCATCCCATGCAATTTGATGTAGTGGAAGTCATTTCTTCCGTTCATTATATTCTCCATTTCACAAGGTGCACTCACAAACTACGCATGACTTTTTCTCGACTCTTCAGCTTTACGCAAACCCCACAGTATTGAGATTTGCCTCGGAACTAGAGCCACTTCAAAAATCCACAAAAACGATCAAATAGGCCATAGTTAAAGCCAACATTTTGCATCTACCTCACGTTATTCACACAAATTATTCGTTGGCTCTCTCAAGCTTTCGCCATATTCAAAGATTCCCTCATAATCAGAGACCATGAGTAAGTGTGTAGGGGGCAATACCGTATGAGCTCAAGTGCGCCGGTCGCGGTTCTTCCGAAACAAGTTCACTGCAATGAACCAATATCAGTAGTCACAAGAATCAACCTAGTGTGTAAAGTTCCTCGCAATGTGTGGCGTACACTAGGCCATCTCTGTAGTTGACCTCATCAAAAAAAGCAGGTTGTCAAGTGCAACTTGATTGTGTGCATTTGTGATCCATTTGTGATCCACTCGAAACTCTGATACGACGCACCAGAAGCATTAAACACTCTTTCAGTTAGATTCTTGTTTTATTGAATTCTAGACTTGATAATACTGAACGCAAATTACCACAGAACAGGCCTGTAATGAGACCGAAGTTGAAACAACACAAATCATTAAACCTATTGACTATCAGGTCGCCTATTCTCAAGGCCACCTCACTTGAAAACACACCTAATGATGAGCAAACTGCTTCCCTACACTCGATAAACTCACGACTTGGGACTTCCTCATTACCTACAGGAACATCTCGAAATTACTACAACGACTTCACGACAATCGACTGGGTACGTGCATACATTGATAGCAATAAACTAAATTATGAGTTAAAGCACAATACCTGGATTGGACAAGGTAAGATCCCTTTCTTCACGAAGGCTTATTTTGTGTTAGGGAGGTGGTTATTAATCATCTTGGTCGGGCTTGTATTCTCAATTTTAGCATTTGCAATTGACAAATTTGAGATTATGCTTGTGGGGTTAAAGCATGGTTACTGCAAGTCAAATTGGCTTTTGAGTCAAGTAACGTGCTGCTCAAGCTCCCCATCAAAATCAAACGTGTTCAAGTCGGGCATTGTTTTCAGTTCAAAAGAGTCATTCTGTCCCGAATGGATTTCTTGGGCAGCTGTTTTTAAAGATTATTCAATTCCAAACTTGGACTACCTTATTTACGTGTCCTTGACGATCGCACTTGCCATTGGTGCATGTTTGATCACATTGCTGACTAAAATCGTTCAGCCAACGGGCAAGGTAACCCAATCAGATGATTCCAAAGATACCAAACCAGAGCGTGTAATGTACACAGCATGTGGCCTGGGTGTCCCAGAAGTAAAGACAATCCTCTCGGGATTTGTCATAAGGCGATTCCTAGGAACTTACACGCTTTTTGCCAAAACTATTACGTTAGTACTTGCAATTGCATCTGGAATGCTGTTGGGTAAAGAAGGGCCTTATGTCCATTTGGCTACTGCTGTCGGGAACATTCTTTCGCGGTGTTTCCCTTATATCAATGGTAACGACGCGTTAAAGAAACAAATCTTATGTGCATCTGCGCTGGCTGGAGTTGCACTTGCTTTTGGTTCTCCTTTAGGTGGAGTGTTTTTCATATTGGAGGAAATCAACAACTATCTTCCATCCCACCACCTATTTCAAATCTTCTTCTGTGCTGTAAGCAGCACCCTATTCCTTAAGTTTCTAAATCCATATGGAACTGGTAAGACGGTTCTCTTTGAGCTCAACTACAAGTCTGACTGGCGTCCTATTGAGTTGATTTTTTTCATTATGTTGGGAGTTTCCGGGGGTGTATTTGGTGCCATGTTTGTCAAGTTCGTTGCTTGGTGGCCTAAAAAGTTCAGAACATCAAGATTTATCAAGAATAAACCTATTTTTGAGGTGTTTTGTATTGCACTCCTCACTGGAGTCGTTTCTTTCCCGAACCCGTACACTAAACAAGCTTCCCTGGAACTTGTGTTGGATTTAGCAACGCCCTGTTATAACGAATTGGATAGACTGTTATGCCCCAAGACCCCAGATCAATTTGAGCGTGAAATTTTATCATTGTTATTTGCCCTTGTGACAAAAATTGTTCTTACCTTTGTCACTTTCGGTCTTAAACTTCCTTGTGGAATCTATGTACCCTCAATGGTCATTGGGGCGCTTTATGGTCGTCTAGTTGCAATGACCATTCAGTGGATCAACATCGAATACAATAATGAGGTGACGATCATGTCTTATTTGTGTGCGTCTAAAGAATACTGTGTCGACTTGGGCATATACTCCATGATAGGCGCTGGCGCATTCATGGCAGGTGTTACTCGCATGCACATAACTTTAGTCACAATCCTTTTCGAGTTGACAAGCTCCTATAATTACGTGTTACCGATTCTGATCTCTATTGCCGTAGCTAATTGGGCAGGATCTTACTTCGAAGAGAACTCATTGTATGAGGCACTTTTGATAATCAATTGTTATCCATTCATGACAGCTGAACATAAGGTTATTGATCCTTTCATCAGGGCAGGTGACTTAATTGCAGAGGATGATAAGGCAGCGTTAGATAACACCACCACTTCTGATGATTCAATTTTAAAATCCTTTCAAGATGTTCAGATATCTACAGGTGCTATTGATATAACCTATTCTCCTTACGTTTCAACTTTCGTGCTTCAGAATATGCTTCAAAAATTAGCTTCAGCGATGCTACTTGATGGTTGTATCCCTTTCATTAAAAATGGGAATTGCGTTGGTCTTATATTTTACTCTGATTTAGAGTTGACATTAGATAATTTATCACGCTTCAAAACTGATTTCAATATCAGTGAAGAAATCTACTGCAAAGTTCTTTCAACATCGAGGTATCCTCGGGATTCTGCTGTGATATTAAGTCACGAACTGCATAATCTCGCGTTACTAAGAACCGCAACTTTGAACGTCACAGACTACTTTAATTACGGAACCAACTCTAGTGTTCATGATGAAATTTTCACCGCATTCAATGATATTATAGCTTTAGAAAGCTATGTTGATAAGTCGCCTATCTTCTTAGACCACTCAAGCGATTTGAGTCTTGCCCATCTCATATTTGATAAAATTGGGAACCGCGTCATCATCTTGATCAAGGGAGGCAAATTTTACGGTGTATTGCACAAGAAGGCTCTCATAGATTATTGCAGGAGTGAGAATTAAGGTATGAGTAAGGCTTGTAATGAGTCCTACAAGTTGGCATGAGCTGTAAGCGCCGATTTTGTAAAGGACAATCTTTTTTTGGCGTTAAACCTAAATCAAACGATCAAAATATACTTCTGGAGAATTCTGGAGAAGAAAAAGTGATCATTTCACTGCTTGTAAATCAGCATACATTAAGTGGACTAAAATCTTGAAATTGCTCAAACAAGTTCCTCATCTTGTAGATGGCGTACAAATGAACGTAGAATTTTTGAAATCGAATCATTTTTTGCTTTAGTTCACCTACGACCAAAACAATCTGAGCATTTGCGTTGATTTTATTCAAGTCTCTCAAAATTTTATAATTGAGTTTCTCGAAAAAGTCTTCACTAGCCACAAAATACTCAATGAGCAACTCCTTATCACCTTTCCAATTTGTCGAAGGCCTTTGAGCGTTAAATTTCCAGGACGTTATTTGATTTTCATAGGAGACATATGCATCGTAGAGATAGTTTACAATTGAACCAAACGCTCTGTTAGAAAATAAATCGAACTCCGTGAGTAGCGTTTTCGTTAGCTCAACTAATTTGCCATTCTTTAAGTGATCATTTCTGAAGTAGTTAAACCAAGACAAGACAAAGTCTAGTGAACCACTCTTAGATAAGTTTAATGAATAGAGTTTTGGTTTAAAGGGAAGGTCATAGACCTCCGACAATGCGTCCACGGCAGTATTGAAAGCATAATTTGAAATTTTCATGGCTCTTGTTCGTAATTCAGCCACGAACATGGAATTCTTTCGCGGAGAAGTTGACCGGTCTCCGAACAAAATTGGCATGAAATCTGGACAATTTTTGGCAATTTCCATCAAAAACGAAATTAAAAACCCTGGTCGCAACTGTTGTCGGAAAAACTGGCGAAAATACCGGTGAAAGTAGCTGTTGCTCAAAAGTTCTTTCAAATAGTCGTGCAAATCGCTAAATTTTGCAGCCTTTTCAACCACTACCAAAACGATCTTCGATAACTGCAAGCTCGCAGATGTTCTTAATAACTGATTGAAAATCACCCGGTTGAACTCCTCGAATAGATAGCTTTTTACTTCTCTGGAACTGAAACGCATCGCAGTGTAAAAATAGCTCAAGGATTGTTCAAGCTGTCGAATCTGATCCTCTGGCGATAGTTTGGAGCCAACAAAAGATAATTGATTTAGGATGGTGTCCGTGAAATAAGAAGACAATCTCGATTTGACTAACCACTGAGTATGTCGGACACTCCATTTTGATAAAGCGATGAAGCGAAGGAGTTCGACAACTGCATCAATGTCGGCATAATCAAAGACTAATTTGCGTAGGAACTCCAACAATCCAAAAAAATCACACCATCTGTCCAACATCTTCCATTGCTTCCTTAGCAACAAAATGAAAGATGAAGAAAAACGCTTCAACGAGCATACCTGAGACTTCAGCAAAGTGTTGACATTCGAGTATGTTCGGAAGTAGATATCGAAAGTCTGCAAAAAACGTGTGCGTAACGAATTTTCCTTCAAGAAAAAGCTCAACAAACCATTCAAATAGCCGCTTTGAAGATCGAAAAGTTTTGGTGTTTGTAGATTGATTTTAGCTAAATCTTGGTAAAAGTCTGTTGTCAATAACCACTTGAATGATTGTGCATGTGGATTACGCGAAAACTCGTTGAGTATTTCTTCCAATAAGGTCAACTTTGAGTAGTTCTCTCTCCATCCTTTTTCTTCACCTCCATCGGGCGATACGATCCCAGTGTAATCAAAACATTTCTCACTATACACACGCTTTTGCACGATCGGTTCAATCTCAGCGACTAAATCTAATTTTCTGTCATTCTGTGACGCCAGATAGCAATGATTTCGAGATTTTGACTCATAAAGGATGTGGGACTGTTTCAAATTTTGCAAAGGCTGTTCTTGCATTATGTTTACACACGTAGTTCTTCTCTCCCAAGTAAAACCAAGGTAACACAGTTGCAGCCAAAAAAAAAAAAAAAAAACATACCTGATGAAACTACCACATTTTTAAATTAGAGATATAAATCTTGGATTTTGGCTGCCAAAATAGATTTCAACTTTCCCCAAGAATTCATCATAATCTGAGACAGAAACTAAGTGTAATGACTTCAAAAAGAAAAGCCCTTTCATTCGATTCCAGGCAAACAGAAACGGAGAGATCACCACGCAAGCGTGCTTTAAATACAGAGAATGATTACTCTAATAATTATGTTCATACTGGGGCATCCCCTGTTGAGTACATCAGAAATATTGCAAATCCAGAATGCGGATATCCCAAGCTTACAAAGCTTCATACTTTGAAAGAGCAGCAAATTGCAAAGCATGCGGTAAAGCCTTTTGGTGTGCGGGTGCAAACTCCCCAAATAATTCCAACCTTGAACCAATGGGTGGCAAGCGGTTTGAAGTTTGACGTGATAATGATAGGAGCTTTGGTAGAAAACCAGTTCATCTTACCCATTTTGTTGAATATGCCAATTTACAAATTATCTGGGAAGCCAGGCTTTTTGTTCATTTGGGCTACTACCCAAAAAATCCAAGAGCTTACGAAACTTCTTAATAATGACAACTTCAACCGAAGGTTCAGAAGGTCAGAGGAGATGATCTTTTTGCCAGTGAACAAAAACTCAGATTATTACGTTAATGATGAACCTGAGTCAATCTTTTGCAAGCAACAGTGGCACTGCTGGATGTGCATAACGGGTACTGTGAGAAGGTCAACAGACAGTCATTTAATACACTGCAACGTTGATACGGATCTACAAATAGAATCTCCATGTACCAAGCCTAATGCAGTGCCAGATTCAATTTACAGAGTTGCCGAAAACTTTTCCAACTCAAATAGGCGATTACACATAATACCTTCCAAGACGGGGTATGATTTACCTATACGCATGAGACCCGGTTGGGTCATCATGAGTCCTGACGCCTTGCTTGACAATTTCTCTCCAGCTGCCTACGAAGAAGAATTGAGAGCGAAGTCCGGTATTCCAGACGGTGTTACGAGTTCATTTCTTGTTCGTCAGACTGATGAAATAGAGAACTTGAGGCCCAAGAGCCCTCTTATTGAATGATAAACTACGGACTTCAAACAGTTAGTACCATTTCATAATATCCAGCGATTGTAAGTTGTGATCAGTTTTTTGATGATTGTTATAGGAAAGTTTATCAGCATAGTCAGAGACTCTGAGTGAGCTGAGTTAAGTTTTCATCCCAACAACGAGACTTCTCGCTATTTCAAAATACATACATTTAGCACGTTTGTTTTCTGAAAAGTTTTCTTGCGAAAATTTTTATAGTCAAATTCAAATCCGGGTAAATTTTGAATTTTTAAGGTTCATGAGTTTCGGAGTAGCTTGGCTATGTGAGAGTTAGACCTGTTATAACATCGTCTGCAGATCATCACATTCTATTATCTTTGATTTTTTGCAGAATTTCGTAAACTTTTCTTCAAATTTCGTTGCCATCAACCAAGCTGTTGTTTTGACGAGCACTCAGTCATGTTGTGCTTCAATTGAATTCCCCAATGAGGAGAATCTACACAATCCATTTTGTCAATAACTATTCCGTGATTGTTGCAAGTATTGCATTTAACTCAAGTTGCACTTCCTGCGAGATATGGTCTCGGTCTTATTGATTCAAATCTAAACTCTCTTATTTATGAATCACCCAAAAACTCTAGCTTTTGTCTAAATGACAGCTTTTTGATCTGAAGCAAGCATTGCGAATACATTAGCATAAGCATAATTGTTAGTCTGTGCTTGCCAAGCTACTCTTTTTTTTTGTCACATATTGTACGAAGGAAGAACCTCTACACTGATTAAATAAGTATGTGGGCCAATCGTTTTGACTTAGATGGTCCTCGTAATAGTAGAGGTCAGACATTTCTACTTTTTTCGACTACTTGGGATCTTGCACCGAATTGTGTCGGCCTCGCCCTGTTCCCCCGGCCCTTTCAAGATACCACTATGAGGATTCCTTAATATTTCTTAGTGGGGACCAAGGTTGTTGACTTCTGGTAGGGTACTGAGACCACCACTGTCCCAGTCGTGGGGTGGATGCTCGTATTTTCAAGACATATATTATCTAAGTAAAAGCCTATATTTACTGGTGATATAACCATGTAAGACAAACCACCCCTGCAATCGAAATACCACAGTTCTGCCATGTCCGCTTTTTCCAACCGTAGCTCGCATTGAGTTGTGTCGGTCATAATATTCCCAATTGGGTAATTATACCTATTTCAGACAAAGATATGTGCAAGGTATATTTAGGGAGTTTCTAACCTCTTAAGAAATGGTTGCGTGGTCTAGTTGGTTATGGCATCTGCTTAACACGCAGAACGTCCCCAGTTCGATCCTGGGCGGAATCATTTTTTTACGCCTCAGAAATTATTTTTCTGCTTTTAGTCGCGTCAGTCTTACCCCTTCGTGATAGTAGCACTGATGGGTAACGGGGTACTCGGATTACGTCTTCAGGAGTGCTCTGAAAAACAGTTTCAGTGATATTTTTTTGGGCCCACTCCGTTAATGAGAAAGCGATATACCGATCACGTTTATGAAAATTCATGCCTCATGCTTCAGCTTACCTTCTTACTGTAGCAATTTCTGAATTCAAAATTGTAGTCATGACAGATATTCAAATTCCCGGAGCTTCCCAAAATCTCTATAATCATTCGCTTACGTGTATGCAGGTTACGGTCTCAAGTCACCCTCATAACGGGACCTGTATTGATTTTTGGGCTGAAGCGGCAAAAATTGAGAACATTATTTATACTCACAATTTATAAACGCTTCAGCAAGCTTCTTGATCCTTGAATATATGATTTGATAATTCAAGAGAGGACAGTACAAGCACCTATAGATAGGAAACAGGAACTACTAATCAGCCTCAGTCTAAGCAAAACAACTGTTGTCATGAAGGGCCACGAGCTTCTGATGATTTTAGAGGATGAAGTGCACAGCCTGGAAAAGATAACATCTCCACAGGCATCAGCATTGGGACAAGCATTCATTAAATACTTGAAAGAACCACGTTATCAATCTCCACTAACTATCGGGGAGCTTTCTAAGTTGTTCAACTTGTTTTACAAGGATTTGCATTCGGTTATCATCCAACAATTTACGTCATCACAATCAGTTAAGAAACAGTTGATTGCTAATTCACCGTTTCTTAATGAAAATCCAAAGGAATTCGACTATTTATTGGCTATCGCAAATTACAGTTCGTCATCCATAAAATTATTGAAACGTAGCGACCCTGACGCGCTTTTCCAATTACGGGTGTTTAACTACTACAAATTTTTGGTAATCTTTGAAAACATCGAACGGGAGCAGTTAGAGCTCTTCAGTTCGGCTCTGAGCGGCGATGAGAATACTCTTTATGATAAAATTTTCAGATTCGATCAAAAAGACATAATCTATCAAGAGTTTTTGGAGGAAAAATTGGCAGGCTTAAAACAGAGTGGCCTCTCTTTCAAAAATTTTTTGGATATCGGTGATGAGGAACCCATGAATGATAACGACAAGAAGTTGATCGATTTTATCGAAAATTTGAACGACGACAGCTTGTCGATTTTGAACTCCAATTTGCATGACCTCAAGTCGAAAAATATCACACCGTTATCCAAGTTGATAACAATTCTGAAAATCCACAAGAATTTAATTCGGATTTTTGTCGAAAACGGTTTCAAGAGCGATAGTCTTGGTAATGATATCATTTTACCATCCTTGATTTATCTCATAATATTCAAATTAAACTACAACTCAGACTTATATTTGAATTTTGTCTTTGTTAAACATTTCCTTTTCCTCATAGAGCCCGAGGAAGTCGAGTTATACAACATAAGTGTGGGCTCGACGTATACTCCAGTGGATCGTTCAACGAAAACTATGGCAAATAAGTACCGGGTGTGCAATTTATATGATCTACTCAATTTGAATCAAGTGGATAATCAGTCCCTGGAAAGCAAACTTGCCGTGGAGTCAAGGGGTTTTGATTTTTATCTGAGTGACAAAGAGTTAATCGAACATATACAAGAAAACTACCTCAATAACGGAGAATTGCGCTACTATTTAACCAACTTTGAGGCAATCGTAACATATTTATCTGACGTTACTATCGCTGAATTGTTAAAGTTGAACTCGACCAATACAGCCGCTACCGCTTCTGCATCCTCTTCCTCGTCTGATGAAGAAATTTCTTCGGAATTTTCGAACAGATTTTTGAATCAGCTGATCGCTAGCTTGGTGGATGAGGAGTTGGAATCACATTTTCAATTGCCAGACGGGAAATTAGAAGAGGAGGCCAAGAAACTCGAAGAAGAGACGAAGAAAGAATTGGAACTGCGTTCCAGATCTTCTTCGATAATGAACGTCATTAACAACAAGATTAACGATACAAGATCAAGATCAAATAGCGGTCTTCTTGGAACCTTGAGAAGTAAAGAGTCTTTCCCCAGCTTGCCAAATGTCGAAGGTGACTCTGAGCATGGAGAAGGCTCAGGATCAATGATGAGAAGTATTTTGGGCAGGTTCAGTTCTGTGCTGGTTCCTCAATTCAGGGTTCCTGAATGCGATGAAACCGATGACAAACTCGCACAAGAAATCAGCACCGAAGACGATAACGTGTTCGCTACTCCCATAAAAAGGCAGTCTATATTTATGAATAGAATGCTGCCTAGTCATTCAAGGACAAGATCCGGGTCTCTTGAAGGAGCTGCGAACCCTAAGCGTAATTCGATCACTACGAAGATCACCAGTGGTGTGTCTGAATTGATCACGAAGCTTAATACTAATCCTGCAAACGGCCAACCTACAACAGCAGCATTGGATAAGAATGTATCAAACAGCTCATTACATTCTTTAGAAACCGGTTCTTCGATGGAAGCGGCGGAAAGTCAAACTACAGTGAACAGGAGACCTGAATACTCTAGGAGCCGGACTACCAGCTTACAAATTATGGACAAATGGTTCAGCAATATAGGGTTGAATCAGCAACAAGCTAGCGTTAATGGTCACCAGAATTCCCATCAGACCGTCCAGCAGAAAGCGAAGCTGAAGTTGAGCACAAGCACTGAATCTCCTACATTGGAGGAATTGACTGTTTTTGCAACCGTTGATTTTGAGTCAATGCTGATCAAAGACTTGCGCATGATGAAAGAATGCTACGATCGCATGTGCCAAAATTTGTTAGCTAGTCATACAGAACCTATTGTAGCCTCTGACATTAATTCTCAGGAGATATAGTTTTTAATGGAAGAAATAGTTTTTCAAGACGGAAAATTCTGGAATCGTAAAAAAATAAATGAAACCATGGGGAAGCACCTGCGATCAGATGACGAGGAGACCTTCACTAGAGGCAAACGAATAAGATTAGATAAAATGATGGAGGAATTGAGTCTTGAAGATGTACCAAAGCAAGAACGCCAACAATTCTTTATCAATCCGCAAGTTCCATCTCTTCATTACAGCTCAAATGCTAAAAAACCGCTAGTGGAAACGTATCTTGCTGAGCACTTCAATGAGACGACGAGAGCAAAATTCCAGATTATCAAATGGTATAATGTTCTAGGAGTCGTCGCATATAGATTCCAGAGGTGGTGCTCAAGAATGTTCAACAAGTTCATACGACAATATAACCTGCGACATAGGACTTTCGTTAGAGTCGTAAAGACGTATGATCAGTTAATGCTTCTTTTACAAGAAAATGGTGTCTCGGCACAGGAGTTCTGGAATATAATAATGAAAGAGAACACCATCGAATTGATGCGGTTAGCACGGAAGAAGAAGAGGGATCTGAGCATCAAATTTGTCAACATGGGTTACAAATATTGGGATAATATCCGTCTTGATAAGGATATAAACATGGATGACAACAAATTCGAAGAATTAACGCCATGTAGTTCAGATATGGACTTGGATTCGGAGAACGTCACTTATCCTCCTGTCGTAGAAGCTAATTACGGATCTTATTATAGTGGAGTAGCTGATGGCAACTCCCCGTGTAAAGAATAGTGCGTGCATGACAAATTTGTGTAAGATTTTATGGTAGCGCATTTCTGTTCACCATAACTCATGGCTACTTTAGAACTGTTACCCATCGAGGTAGCCATTCAGGTCTTCCAGCACTTACCTCCCCAAGAATGCAAGAGGCTCCTACAGTTATCAAACTATGTCCCACTATCACTACTTATTGAGAGTGCTATTGCGAGACGGCTTTATGGATATCATGTAGTGGTCTTGGGGGTAGAAAATACCATCTCATCATGCAATGACTTCGAGACAGTGATCGATATGAAGGACTTTTTAGATGAATTCCAGAAAAATAAACAAGTAAGCTTCGTTGTCCCAAGGGAACTCGAGTTTCGCTTCTGGAGGGGACTTAACGGGTACAT
Source organism: Kodamaea kakaduensis (assembly GCA_030558435.1). Classification (NCBI taxonomy): domain Eukaryota; kingdom Fungi; phylum Ascomycota; class Pichiomycetes; order Serinales; family Debaryomycetaceae; genus Kodamaea; species Kodamaea kakaduensis. The sequence continues at coordinate 42,531 of JAJMSN010000062.1, forward strand.
TCCACTCATACAATCACTATACAGCTTTAGTGACTTTCTCAGTTGCAAAATCAAACCCTCGATGTGTCTCGATAAGAATATCGTTTCGGCGCACGATTATATGGATCGAATAAATAAAATGTCCTTAACGATTGACGGCAATCTCATGATGATTGAGAATCCTAGTATCATTCTGGTAATGACAGTGAAAATTTTGTGTCAGTTATCAGACCAAGTATTTAGGGACAAATTATGCGCTATGACAATACGACTGACTGAGATCGGAACGTACTGTGGAGCAGATTGGCTTGGTATTTTCCATCTATTTGAAAACTTGGAGAGCTTGGAGATCATAGGTAGCGAGGTTCACCTAGATGAAAGTAAGTTGAATTTACCTTCAAAAATCAAGGTGCTTCGACTAGACTCTAATTACATACACACAATTGATGAGAATTTTTTCCGCAGGCTCCCGCAGACTCTTAAGAGGTTACTGTTAAGAAATTGTGGACTAGTTAATTTCGCAACTAGACTTGACAGTCCTATATCCACATATCTTCCGAGTTTATCTGCGATAGATCTCAGTATGAATACCCACATACAAGATATTCCAAGGCAAAATTTCGTCAATATGACCGACTGCATTTTAGATATCACTGGTTGTTGCGGTATTAGCACTGAGAATATTTCTCATCTCAGGCAGCACGTACATATACGTAAATAGTATTGATAGATTTTTAAGTAGTGCGTTTTAATAATTTTGAAGAAAAAAATACATAGCGTCCGTCATATCATGATTGGGTCCTCGAACTCTTCGTTTCGGACATGCTATATCAAGGCATTCGCTTTGAAGGGATTACAAAATGGCAAATTTAACTTTTGGCCCCTACAACTGAGACTTTTACATCAGAGCTCTTGCATGCGCTTTGCTGGTGCAAAATTTCAATATTCAACTTCGCCACTACCATCTTCCACGATCGCAAAGCGACCGATCTCAATTCTTTCATTTGGTCGTTCGCGAATAATTCCAGAGAAGCTGATCAAGTTTTCATCGTCGCTCAATGGAGCCTTTAATCAAGTGAGATTTAAATCCGTAAAAACTAAATCGCATACGGTGGAAGATGCCCGAAAAATCGCACGATTGGCCAAGCCCGAGACAAAATTGTTGATCTTAGCATTGTTGTGTCTTTTGGTGACGTCGGCCACCACGATGACACTACCTCTCTTTGTTGGTAAAGTTATCGATCAGACAAAAAAAGAAGACGCTGAGAGCGCAGGTGACTTGGATACTATATACGGATTGAGTCCGAATGTATTCTACTGCTCTCTAGGTGTGCTATTCACTGTTGGCGCATTTGCAAACTTTGGAAGAATCTACTTTTTGAGGACTGTGGGTGAAAAGCTAGTCGCAAGACTTCGTCTGCGTCTATTTCTGAAAATGTTGAGTCAAGACTCGTATTTCTATGACGTAGGGCCAACCAAAACAGGCATGAAAACAGGTGATTTGATATCCCGTTTATCAAGTGATACCCAAATAATAGCAAAAACACTTTCAGGAAATGTGAGTGATGGTGCGCGTGCATTGATAAGTGGATTCGTGGGTTTATCTATGATGTGCTTTGTTTCTTGGAAATTGACTCTATGTATGAGCATGATATTCCCGCCGCTAATTTTGATGTCGACAGTTTATGGACGTCGGATAAAGTCCTTGTCTCGCTTGGTCCAGGAAAATTTGGGATTGATGACAAAAGTATCTGAAGAAAAGTTGAACGGCCTCAAAACCATTCAAAGCTTTCTGAAACAGAAAGATACAGTGCATGATTTCAATACTGAGATAAAAAAGATTTACGACATATCTATGCAAGAAGGAAAACTTAGTGGAATATTTTATGGTACCAATGGTTTCTTGGGTAACGTAACAGTGATAGGATTATTGGTTATTGGCACTAAGTTGATCGGTATGGGTGAAATGACCATCGGAGATTTGTCAAGCTTCATGATGTACGCGATCTACACCGGTTCGTCAGTTTTTGGCTTGGGAAATTTCTACACGGAGTTGATGAAAGGAATAGGTGCAGCAGAGCGCATTTTTGAACTACAAGAACTGAAACCGAAGGTTGCAACTAGTCTAGGCTACAAAGCAAATAGCTTACACGGTCCTGTTCGGTTCAAGGACATAACATTCCGGTACCCTTCAAGATTGGATCAAGAACCAATTCTCAGTCATTTCAATCTCGAAATTCCCAAAGGAGAGAGTGTGTGCATTGTCGGGCCATCAGGAAGTGGAAAATCCACACTCTCACAGTTGTTGCTTCGGTTTTACGACCCTCTTGATGGTAGTATTGATGTAAATGGGCATAAAATCAGTGAACTCAATCTCAATGACTACAGGAGTAAATTGGGATATGTGCAGCAAGAGCCATTACTTTTCAGCGGAACCATTCGTGATAATGTCACATTTGGAAAGCCTGAAGCTACTACAGAGGAGATAAGACAGGCACTAGAATTGAGCAATGCACTCGATTTCGTAGAAGGGTTACCTCATGGACTAGATACAGTCGTGGGCCCAATGAATAGTACGCAGTTAAGTGGGGGTCAGAAACAAAGATTACTGTTGGCACGGACGCTAATCCGTAAACCGCAAATGATAATTTTAGATGAAGCAACTTCCGCGCTTGATTCCATAAGTGAAGAACTTGTCATGCGCAATTTGAATATCCTCCATAAGGAGAAGGGAGTTACCATAATTTCTATTGCGCATAGACTATCCACCATCAAAAATAGCGACAGGGTTATCGTATTGAACTCGAGTGGTCAAATCGTTGAAGATGGGCAGTTTTCTGCGTTATATGAGAATTCAAACAGTGAGTTGAACAAGTTATTGAAAAATCATGCACTTACTTAAAGCTGATGAAGTATTTTCATGTACAAAGAATGATTACAATAGTATTAATAGCGAAAGCATAAAAAGCGCAAGTTTTAATTATACACTGTGTAGTAAGTACGAATTGTTGATAAAGACAAGCTGAAGCAGGAATCATTTTTTCAGGTGAACTCGAATTGGAAGGTCCATTTTTTTTCCGAGTGATACATAAAATAAACGTTCAGGATACCGATATACCCCAGGTCTTTTGCGTCACAAATTTTCACATGCATTTCGGGGTTCGTGTGACCAGTACGGTCTGGCCGTGCTCCCCATTTTCTATAGTATGTTAACGCTTAAAGTATAAGTTTGTAAACTCATCATCTGGATGTCTCGGTAATGCGGAATTAGATTATCATTTGCTGTGCCATGACTTATTTTTTTTGCTATTGTATTGTATTGCTACATGTGCTCCAATTGGTCTCATTGCCAAACATGAGATTTTAGGAGGCATTTTACCGTCTACTTCCTTGAAAACATTTAATAAAGCAATTTCCACCAGTTTCACAGTCACTCCTAGCATCATAGTATAGAAGGAGCATGTGTTCAAAAGAATCCGAAGAAATTGTTGAAGGAGCTGCTTCGCTCACCAATCCCCGATTAGAGAACAACTCGGAACAAGAGGCTACATTCATTCGCACAGAGAGTGGCCCTAAAGGTACCGGAAAGACGTCAAATTTTAGTGAAACTGAGAAGCAAGAGGCCAATTCTAGTATTTCTCAAGCTGGGGCGAAGATTGACGGCGATGAATCAGATAATGCGTCTCCTGAGATAACTGGTAATGCTGACAATGAACCTTTGATATCACCGACGAGTGATCGTTTCTATTCGAAGTTGCCACAATCAATTGCTCCTCTGTTGGTGTATCTAACGCTTTCTCCAAGTTTATCAGAAAATGACTCGGGGGATCACTCTGTTCAGAACAACGAAGATGAGAAGACCGAAAATGAGAAGGTCGAAGACGGAATCAAGCATAGCAAAGGAGAAGTTGATGATAAAGACCAACAGAATGAGTCTCTTAGCAGAGATGACACACAGAAAAATGTCAGAAATGTAGACAAGGATCCCAAACCTTCCAATTCGGAAGAAGAAGTAGATATCGCTACCACTGGACCTGAGTCGAAGCTGCTGAACTACTTTGTCAATTTGTTAAGCACTGCTTCAACACATGCAGGTATTCCAGTGACGAAGTTAATGAAATTGATGCGCGATGACGATGATGTTACCCAAGGCGAAGATGACTCGAAATATTTGCCCAAAGTCAAACAAAAGAATTCGAAGGGCCTTTCCTTGCTTTCGAACCTACCGAAAATACAAGTCCCTTTCTATGGTGTGTTTGACTCAGACTCGGAAGGAGAAGACGACAATGCTATCCATCCACACATGCCAGTGCAATCGACAAAGGATGTTCACAGTGATCTCGATTCTATCGATACATTCCATACAACATCAAGTCATAAGCGGACTGAAGATGTGAGTATGACATTGGACGAAATATCAGAAGACCACGTCGATTCCTCTTTTAAAGCCTCCGAAGATGGTGAAAATTACGGAGAAAGTGCGAAAATTTCGGATCATCAAGGAACTGAGCGTAATCCAAGTCTTGAAACTGTATCGCAACATTCAAGTGATTTCTCATATCTTGACACTTCCTCATATACGACAGAAACATTATCTGCAGATGTTACTCCTTTCCAGGAGTCAGTGATTAGAAATTTCAATGCAGAACAGATAAATGAAACTCTTTTGATCAAGCTCAAAGAAAATGAAGGTGGTAGGCATGCTCAACAAATGCGCACTAATCTTAGACTCAAAATAGCACGGAAATTACAAAAGGTCTTTGAGCTCGACGACAGTGATGAACTTTATGGTAATTATAAAGCATGGCTTATTGGAGATGTTTTGCTACAAGGACACTTATATTTAACCAAAGACTGCGTATTTTTCTTTGCCTTTCTTCCCAAACGATATGCAGCAGCTGCTGATCGCGTTTCTGCCGGGAGTGCCACAGTGGAAGACACTTCAGAGGTTGTTGTTCAATCAGGATCACTCGGCCTCAAAACAGCCAAGTATGTGGAGACAGTTTTTTCAACTGTTATAACCCATCGATTTTGGGCAATATTGAAACCACAAACATTGAGCATTTACAGCTCTTCGACCGATCTTTATTTCCCAAATTTCGTGATTCCTTTAGCTTCTTGTCTCAAAGCGGAGGTTTTGGAAAGAGAAAAAGATCTAACTTCAAATTCACTGAAAGCCCAAACAGCGATGCAATCCGGTACTGCCACTCCCCGCACACCCCGTTCCTCTTCTGGATTCGAAAGCCCTCATTCACCTAGAAGCAATATCTTACAAAGAAACTCAACTGATTTTGACGATGCTTTGTCCGACACTTCAAGTGCTTTCATAACTGTGGACGCTGCTGAAATAGAAGAGGCAGCTGAAAATGTCGCTGGTGGATGCTGGTTTTCATTAACAACGACTGAGAAAACTTATAAGTTCCACACAGATAGTTTGTTCTCCGCAAGACAATGGTGTCATAATTTGACAAAAATAATCTTCCAGTTGAACAACTCAAACCAGAGAAATGAGGTTCTTCTCAAAATACCTCTACAAAATGTGATCGATTTCGACAGGAATTCATTTTTCGAAAGGGCGCCGAAAAATGAAGAGGAATTGGAAGTTGAAATTATTAACGGGAGTGATAGTGAGGGGGAGGATAGTGAGGTAGAAGAAGAAGAAGGTCCAATGGGATTCCGCGTTGACTATTTTGATAACAGCGAGTCAGCACATATCTCGTCTTCACAAAGACTCAAGAAGCGCATGAAAAGGAGCAACCATAAAGAAGCAACAAGCTCTGGACAGCCAATTAACGATTTGCTTATCCAGTCTAATCACTTCGTCTTCTTTTCTGACGGTGATCAATTCTTTGAAAAATTCCGAGAAGTCGTGCATGCGAAACAGAACAACATTGAAAGAAAGTCTATTCACAGTATCCTGTCGAAGGAAAGATTCGTGAATCGTGCTAGAAGAATGGTAGGTAGAAAAGAGACTCCTGTGATACAAAGGTCAGATCGGACTATATCTACCTTGACAAATGACACAAATCTGAATTCTATCATCAAGCAAATAGCCCGACTCAACACAAGACCTATGATCATGAGAACTTCTTTGGAACAAACGTTAACAGATAACGATTCAACTCTCAAGAAAATAGGTCAGACAATAACACATCCATCTAAAATCTTCAAAAAGTCTCCCTCATCAACAGAATTACCCATTGATGATATGTTGAAAGCGGAAAGCGAGCACATAGATTACATGCCAACACCAAAACAGACCATCAATCTCCCACGCCCTATGACCATAGAAGGTTTAAAAAATTTGAAAATCTCCTTCGAAACATCGCGTAAAGATATTGAAGTTGCTGAAAAACGTTATAAGGATATGAAGGATAACACAAATGACTCTGATCAATACATATCACAAAATCAGTTATTATCAGAAGACAGCGAATCTATCATTCCTGGACCGTGGACACTATCAGACCCAAATGAAGACGAAGCTGAGAGTTTTAAAAAATCCCCACTTAATTCGTTGAAGAAAAATATTAAAGCTTTCTCAAACGTGAGCATCTTGTGTTCGGCAACTCCTAGTCATTTTATTAGCGAAGGTCAAGAGGATCGTTATTATGTGAAAGATCAAGCAACTAGAGAAGTGACTGAAAAACATTTTCGCAGTCATTTTTCTTTCAATGTTGAGAAGACTTTGATCGCTACATACTATGCACGCCTTCAAAGAACAATTCCTGTTTATGGTAAAGTGTATTTAGGGAATGAGGATGTCTGTTTTAGAAGCTTGTTACCTGGTGTCGCAACAAAAATGATTCTACCCTTGAAAGAAATAGAAGATTGCTATTCTGCATCTAAAGAATTGAAATTGGCTCACTCTACTCTATGTATCTCGGTTAACGGGGGAGAAGAAATACATATAGAATTCGGCTCACTGAAGTCTAGAGAAGATTGTCGCAATATGATTTTGAGGCAATTAGAAATTTTCCATGAGGGTGAATCGTACACACCTCAGTTCGAGAATTGGCGCGATAGCACATCGACAAAGTATGACTTGGATCTGAAATGCAGGCAATCTACAAGCTCAGCAATTACAGATGGAAAAATTAAATTAGCTAATACGAGAATTGAAGCTGCGAGAACCAAATTGTTTGAAGATAAGCTTCTCGCCGCATCAGGATTAGACATACCAATTGTTTTAGAAGATTCGCCTTTTTTCAAAACCGAAATCAAACCATCCACTTCATACAATTTCACTCTCCTTACAATTGGATCTCGAGGAGATGTACAGCCATATATTGCACTAGGAAAAGGTCTACTTAAAGAGGGTCATAATGTGACTTTAGCGACACACTCAGAATTCAAAGATTGGATTGAGAAGCATAACATGCAATTCAAGGAAGTTGCAGGTGATCCTTCTGAGTTGATGTCACTCATGGTATCACACGGTTCATTGAGCGTTGCGTTTTTGAAGGAAGCCAGTTCAAAATTTAAAGGTTGGATCAATGACTTATTGAAGACCAGTTGGGAGGCATGTCAAGGATGCGATATATTGATAGAAAGCCCATCAGCTATGGCAGGTGTACATATTGCAGAGGCATTAGGGGTACCGTACATGCGAGCTTTCACAATGCCATGGACACGAACCAAAGCTTATCCACATGCATTCATTGTGCCGGAACAAAAGAAAGGAAGCTCATACAATTACTTGACTCATGTAATGTTTGAAAATGTTTTCTGGAAAGGAATCGGAGGTCAGGTCAACAAGTGGAGGGTTGAAACGCTAGGCTTACCGAAAACAAATTTGTTCCGTTTACAGCAGTACAAAATCCCATTCCTTTATAACATTTCACCAACGATTTTTCCAGCTGCAGTAGACTTCCCTGATTGGGTGAAAGTTACTGGATACTGGTTTTTAGATGAAGGCTCGCCAAATGAGTACAATCCACCAAAGGAGCTTCTTGAATTTATGAAGAAGGCAAGAGATGATGAGAAGAAGCTCATTTACATAGGTTTTGGACTGATTGTCGTAAGTGACGCAAAAGGATTGACGAAGGCAATTGTCCAAGCTGTTGAAGATGCCGACGTTCGTTGTATTCTCAACAAGGGCTGGTCTGATCGGCTTTCGAAAAAGCAAGAGGGCGATGAGCCAGAGGTTGAACTTCCCGAAGACATTTACAACTCGGGATCAATCCCACATGATTGGCTTTTTACTAAGATCGATGCAGCGGTACACCATGGCGGGTCTGGCACCACAGGTGCAACTTTACGAGCAGGAGTTCCTACTATCATCAAACCTTTTTTCGGTGACCAATTCTTTTATGCCACAAGAGTAGAAGAAGCGGGGGTCGGCGTGGCCCTTCATAAATTGAATGCAAAGTCCTTGACTAAGAGCATCAAGACAGTAGTCCTGGATAGCAAAATCAACGAGAAGGCAAGAAAATTCAGCGAAAGAATTAAACACGAGAACGGTGTTGCATCAGCGGTGGAAGCGATATATAATGAGTTGGAATATGCGCGCACATTGATTATCGCAAAGCAAAGATACAATGAAGACAATAGGTATCTATTAGCTTCCGGTGCACAAACCCCTGTAGTGTACGAGGAGGACGAATACACCGATGACTTTGAAGGTCAACAAGCTGAAGGCTTTGATACAGAGGCTTCAGCAGATAAAGTACAGAGAACTTCCAGTCATTCATCAAAATTCACTAGAGGGCGGCATTTGAAACCACCTTCCCGTGATGATCCTGCTATCAAAAATTCGAGGATGAACAGCAGAGAGCGAATTTTAAATGAAGGGAGTCAAAGCTCATCTCTTACAGCAAACTGAATCGATATGAGCGGCGTTGATTCTTTTGACTCTATAGAAGCTTGTAACCAAATACTTAATTAATAACCTTTCTTCTGCTAGCTCAATCACTGAATTGTACTGCTGTAGTATTTTAAGTATGCACACTAAATTACACAAAATAAATATAGTGTCAACTGTATGCACGATGATATGGAAAGTCACGTGAATGGTGATAATCGCAGAACTAGGGACTGTGCACTACTTTCTGAGTCTAACATGGTCCACAATCCACAAGGGTATATAAAAGCCGATTTCCCATTAATTGGAGCAAAAATAATAGTATTCCTATACCAACTACGTTCTAAGACAATTGGGCTTTCCAAAGATCACGGTTCAATAAACTGAATACCTTATACATGATTTCGACTTGTAAACATCTAGTATTATATTAACATGAAGATGGTCAACCCTGTCTATAAAGATATCACAGATGAGCAAAATAAGTCTAACTATTATGCATCACTTGTACCTGGGCAGACAATCGTTGAAATTCCCAAGTACACATTAGAGTGTGGAGAAACCTTATACGATTTCCCAGTAGCTTACAAAACTTGGGGTAAATTGAATGAAGACGCGAGTAATACGCTAGTGATTTGTCATGCACTCACTGGGTCATCTGATGTGCAAGATTGGTGGGGCCCATTGTTGGGGACAGGAAAAGCCTTCGATCCCTCTAGATTTTTTGTGATATGCGTGAATTTTCTAGGTTCGCCATACGGGTCTTGCTCCCCAGTTACGATTTGCAAGGCTACAGGAAAACCATACGGCCCTTCGTTTCCTTTAGTTACAGCAAAAGATGACGTTGGAATCCAAAGGTTAGTATTTGATTCTTTGGGCATCAAAAGTATTGCGAGCGTCATTGGCGGTCTGATGGGAGGCATGATCGCTCTCGAGTATTCAGCTACATACAATGACACAGGCTATGTTAAGTCCATTATAGCCTTGGCAACTTCGGCAAGAGCATCTGCCTGGTGTATTTCATGGAACGAGACTCAGAGACAATGCGTTTTCAGTGACCCTTTTTACGATCATGGTCACTACTACGAGAATAGTAAAAAGCCGGATTCCGGTTTAGGTGCTGCAAGGATGGCTGCTCTTTTGACATATAGAAGCAGGAACTCATTTGAGGACAGATTCGGACGTAAAGTTCCTAATGTTGGTGCCACTACTGTTGAAGACTCCGAGATCATTTTACCAAAAAATAAAGACGAAGAAAATTGGTTACTTCATAACGAAGGTTCTCGAACATGCAGGGCTAATCTGAATGGTCTGAGTGAGGGTAAGCTTCAGACTTATTTTACTGCCCAATCGTATTTACGTTACCAAGGTAACAAATTTATTAACCGATTTGACGCAAATTGCTATATATCCATCACTAGAAAGGTCGACACCCACGATATCACCAGGGGAAGACTTCAAACTGAATCTTTCAGAGATGAGGATCTAGGTGATTTCCTCCAGGGTTTGAAGAAGCCGCATTTGATTATAGGCATTCAATCTGATGGGCTATTCACAATTGGCGAGCAAGAGCTATTAGGGAAAAATATTCCCAAATCAATTTTGAGAAAGTTGGATTCCCAGGAAGGGCATGATGCATTTTTACTTGAGTTCGAATTGATCAACGAGTACTGTTTATCTTTTTTGAAAGAAAACGTAACAGAATTCTATGAAGGTGACAAGGTTCAAATTTTCGAGAACTGGGAGGACTTCACCTTTGATAAGGACAACTTCGGGAATTCAGTATTTGGTGAAGCCGAGAAGAATATAACCAATTGGTAACGCTATAGCTCATGAATGGCAACGTCTCCTAATTCAATCAATATAATCTAATCACAATTTCGAACGCTTTTATAAAACTCCTGGTTTGTACTTTTTGGCATGCTTCTTTAAAGATGCACCCGTTACTTGTGTGTTTAAGTTTTTCCTTTAGAAATATACAACCAGAGAATATATTCATGTAATTTTTTTTATGTAAGGCTAAACCCCCCTGTTGACTTGACTGATTCCCAAAATATAATGTAATTACAAGTTCTGCACCCTCCCGCCACTTGGCAGTTTGCACCGAGATGTATCGATCTCACATCGCCCCCTCAGCACCTTCTCTTTCAAGTGGTTACTTCCATGCCAATTCCGTGATATTCCTCATTGGAGGGTTGTTTTCTTTATGTCTTTTGTATAAAAACCCCTCTATTCCGGATGTTTTGAGTACATCCAATACATCATAGTTGTTTTCTTCATAAGAATGTTAGGAATTGGGTACTCTGGCCGAGTTGGTCTAAGGCGCCAGGGTAAGGTCCTGGTCTCTCCGGAGGCGCGAGTTCGAATCTCGCGGGTATCATATCCATAAACCAGCAATTCCTCTCACCAAATTTTTTTTCGTGGAATAAGGGTTAATCAGATCGTCAGTGTCTAGACTTACTGCAAAAACAATTCTTTTATAATTTACATTTTGATCACCTAAGAGATATCTATTACTCGATATTGAAATTACGTATTAACCTAGGTCTTGCATGGCACCAAAATTGAGCAGCCTTAAAGTTGAGTTAGATTGTGAATATGCGTGTCTACATGACAACACAGCACTTGCTACCTGAAGAGCTGTTTTCCGTGTCATTGGTGGACTGTTTCGATCTGGTATTTTGGGAGTTGTCTTTTGGAGAGGACTTGTCAGTGTTTTCAGATTGTCCGTGGGGGTTCAGCGTATCAGCTGCATTGTCTCCCTTTGCTTGTTCTGGCTTCTGGGATTCATTTTTCTTTTGCTTCTGCAACTTCTTCTCAGCGTTTATGGCAGATTCCTTTCTCATAATTTGCCTTACCACATCCACGAAGGCTTCATCAACATTAGTTTTGTACATTGCAGATGTTTCGTAAAAGGGTACCAATCCCCATTCTTGTGAGACTTGTATTCCGTCGTCTATGCTTAAAACACGCTCCTCCTCCAAATCACATTTGTTACCGATCAATACCATGGGCACGTTATCAGAGTCTTTGATCCTTAAAACCTGTTCACGCAAAGCTAACAACTCCTTCAACGAATTCTCATCTGTCACGGAATAAACCAAAAGGAATCCCTTCCCGCTTTTGATATATAACTCCCTCATTGCAGTGAATTGGGCTACACCAGCCGTGTCTAAAATCTCCAAATCGCATGCTCTGCCGTCTATTTCTATCTGCTTTCTGTAGGAGTCTTCTATGGTGGGATCGTAGCTTTCAACATATACACCTTGTACGAACTGAACTGTAACGCTGGATTTACCGACTCCTCCGGCACCCAATACGACAATCTTGTAGTCTCTCATCCTTATTTTTGGTGTTCTTGGAAAGTGCCAGTTGTAAAAAAACAAAAGGCGGAATCTGCTGTAATCTTTTAACTGGGTGAAAAATACCTAGGTAGCACCAAAAAACAGAAACTCAAAGTTTCGCGCGTCTGGGGCACAATACCACACCATATATATATATTTTTTTTTGTTTCGGTGTCAGTGTGATTAGAGAATATGCCGCAGTTCTTGAGTCACAGCCGAAGAAAGTATTCGTCCTTTGCAGTTCAAAAAGCGTCAAACGGAGGTAATTTTTTACGAAGTTGACGGAATACTGAATCAGTCAGCGCTAGAATTAGGCAAAACCCAAAATACTCGTAGTTTCACTGCAATACTGGGGAATTACACTCCCCAGAACCTGTCATTAATTAAGCCTTCGATACGATAGTACGACCCGATACTTGAGTTTTCATGGTGCACTCACGGAGGTCCTTTGTGGTCTCGGTTATCCTTCGCCCCTTAAACGATGCGTTTAAAACAATAATAGGTGCAAATAAATTTCACATAAAGGGCGACTATACAAACTGTGCCTGATTCTTGGTGAGTTTTCAATCTGATGGTGCAGAAGGAATGTAAGGTCCACTAATTCTCATTAAAGCTTAATCGGTGAAGGAAGTAAGGGCTCACTTTGCCTGTAAAAGTTTAATCGCACGCATAAAGTGGTAAAAAAAAAGAAATCACATTCTTGCCAAAAGCCAAGCAACGATTGTTTTAGAAAATACTGGTACAATTCTTTCCTTTCATATGTTACAAAGCCGTTACAATCGGGTACTATGCTAATTTCCAAAAATTCATCAATAAGTTTCGAAAGATGGCAACATAAAAACTTAGAAGTAGTCACTACAAAATACGTCATTCAGATAAAACCATATTTATTCATATCTCCCTGATTCATCATTATTCAAAGTTTGTCACATGCCGGGAAGCAATCTCTGAATAAGCTTACGGGTGATGCGATCAATTAGGTCTGTCAAAATTTACGCGCTCTGTTTACTGCAAAGCTAAAGTCCCAATTGTCGATTCGACACCTGACTTGGTCCGCTCAAGCTTTAATATTTTGAAAAGCTTTTACAACGGACAAATATTGGGAAGAGGACCAACAGGAGTAATACCCAATGGGTTTATCTGCTTATGGGTTCTGGTGTAGTGCCACTTGATATGATTGAAATCGGTCGTATCTTTGAATGCGGGAATATTCCAATAAAGCAAACGAAGCCATTCATGAATGTGTGGGTAATCGTGTCTGATCATTCTGATGTTACATTTAAAATGTTGATGGTAAACCACATCAAAGCGGACAATCGTGGTGAATAACCGAATATCAGCTTCGGTAAGAGTATTTCCAATAAGAAACTTTTCATTGTTGGCGTGATTCTTGCTCAAGTGGTCTTCCAATTTGTCCAAGTACTTGAAAACATTCAACACCTGTTTGGTGTATTCTTCTTCGTTACCTGCAAAACCCGCTTTGTATACACCATTGTTGATGTTATCGTATATCCAATCATTCAATTCATCAATTTGCAGTCTCAAAGTTTTCGGATAGAAATTCACTTCTTTGAACTCATCCAGCACCAATGAGTTGAAGGCAGTATTGAACATGCGGATAATTTCGCTCGACTCATTATTTACGATTGTCTTCAACTCTTTATCCCAAAGAATAGGAACAGTAACCTTATCCTTGTACTCTGGGTCTGAAATCAAATATAACTGTTTAGCACGCTTGAAACCATTGACGTGATCGACTGTTCCAAATTCGTCTCCCTTTGCTTTACCATCAATTTCGGGATCGTAAAATCTCCAGCCTCCTTCATCATTCTGCCAATGGACCACAGAAACTGAAATAATCAGAGTCAAGCCTTTTAATTCTCTCACAATCATACACCTATTAGCCCATGGACAAGCATACAGGACGTACAAATGATAGCGATTAGCCTTCGGAGGGAATTTGCCTCCTTCTTCGATGAAGTTACGAAATTGTGATATTTGTCTATTGAAGGACATTGTTGTTTGGGTGAACCGCTCTCCCTTTTTTTCCCCTTTTATACCATGCAACTTCGCAGCTGATTACGTGAAAACGCAGTTTACAAATATTTAATAATTCTTTACTAATATATGAGCTCATCAGCACGAGCAATTATTCTCACTCTACAATAAGCAAATGTCTTTGATGTTATTTCTTAGTAATCACCGTCATATAATATTTCCCTTTTTAATCTTCTCTCAAGTTTCGTGCGCAATTATATCTTGATATCCGAAAGTGCCTCCCCGCGAACAGAATTCAGAAATTTGAATATTTCAAGGATTAAGACCATGCCTAAATCGTCGGAATGACCAAGGAGAAGTTGGAGAAGGAGAACACTCATTCTGAATACACTTTCTTAGAGCTTGCCCAATATGGCGGTGCTGATAGGCAGTCTGTTCAAGAAGAAGGGAGACATGAAGAAGGTATAGCAGAACCTATTCCATTGGATCCCGCAGAGAAGACTGAGGTTGATGGAGGCACTTTCATCACTTACAAGAATGCCAACTATTTGCATTCAAAATCAAAACGACCCTCTAGCCACAACTTTAAAGTGACAAAACCCAAGGAGACTACAAGTCTTCAAAAGATCTGTAACTCTGAGAAAAAGCACATTTGCCCCTTTGAAGGTTGCCTGTGGTCTTTCCAACGACTGCTGGATCTAACCCGACATATAAAATCACACGAAGCACCTAAGTTTCATTGCCCCTACTGGAAGAATGACCCCAGTTGTCACAGGAATGGGGGTTCGTTTAATAGGCTCGATGTGTTGAAACGACATTTAAAGTTGGTGCATTTCGTAAGAGATAGATTCACCCTGTCGGAGAAGTTTCCGGGAGAAGAAACTGGTTGGTGCCGTAATTGCCAGCGCATGTTCCCAAACATAAAAACATTCATTGATCATTGCATTGAGTGTGCGACCTCTTCCTCTGAAAATTAGCACCTACACAGAAACCACACGCAGCACCTAATTGAAAACAGGCCTACATGAATTGGGGGAAAATCATATGAAAAGCATTAAATGGTTTGACTGATGGGTGTCAACATATAATCAACCTCTACATGTTCCTTGCGCAAGTACAACTCGCTTAACATAATACACATAAGTTATAATAATACATCACTCACATAGAAAAACTATTCTTCTTCTTGAGGTTGATCAAAAAAATCCAAAATAGAGCAGTTCGGATGAAGAATATAAACAGGACGAGAATCCACATCAGACTGCTGCGAGCGCATGGTCATCAAAATCCTATCTTTGCATAATCTTTTGAGCACTTTGAAGGCTAATTTGCGTTCTTCGTAGTATTCGGCCTCCGTCGAAATTTCATTCTCCTTCTGGGTCAAATACCACTCTATCAAATTTTCAGCATATAACCCGTCGCCACCCCTGCTGTCGTTGTCAGAAACATGTTTCACGATGAGGTTCATGATGGCCACATATTTGTCATACGAAATTGTGGCTTTCTTGTCTTCATGTCCATAGGGCTGGGAAGGTACGGCCTGCTCAACTTCAGGCTCATTGTCATCTTCTTCTCCATCAACCTCAACATCATCCATTTCAACACGGACAATCGACTGTCTAAGTAAATCATAAGCCTCGGCTACAAAGCTGGGGGTTATTTCTTCAGTGCAGTTGGCTCTAGCAATTGCCTCCGATAATCTAACCATTGATTCCAACTGTCTCACTGTTATACGATAACTAGAGCGCCCTAGACCTTGCGCGTCGTTTTCTCTCAACTCTTTGTACCTAGAGACTAAGAAATCTCTGGCTTCTTTGGTCATTCGTGGGCGGAAAGTCTTTGCATATTTGATGTAGCGTGAGAGTTGCTCTGCGGAGTATGGCGGATTGATTGCCTCATCTCGTAACATGTGCAAATCGACGATGTGCGACGCCAATTGTGTATCGACCCTTTCATTACAGTCGTCAAGAATCACAAAAAACAAATCAAATCTTGACATAATTGGAGCTGACATGTTCAAGTTAGCTCTTAGTCCCAACTTGCGGTTATATCTGCCTGATAATGGATTCGCCGCCGCTAAAATTGAGGTTCTAGCGTTTAATGTAGCATGAATTCCAGCTTTTGCAATAGATATGGTTTGTTGTTCCATGGCCTCATGAATAGCAACCTGATCACTCAAATCCATCTTATCGAATTCATCAATTGCACATATACCGTTATCAGCCAACATAAGTGCTCCTGCTTCAATAGTGAAGTCTCCACTCTCCTCATCTTTCACAACAGCAGCTGTCAAACCTGCTGCCGAAGAAGCCTTTCCTGAAGTATAAACTGCTCTTGGAGAAAAACCGCAAACATACTTGAGAAACTGTGACTTCGAGGTTGACGGGTCGCCAACTATACAAATGTTGATGTCACCTCTCAAATTAATACCATCTACAGTCTTCTTGTGCACACCCCCCAAGAGCTGTAATAAAATTCCCTTTTTCACAACCTCGTGACCAAACACGGCAGGAGCAACAGATTGAACAAGTTTGTCATAGATATGCTCATCTTTAACCATTTCCTTCAACTGTGAAACTTCAGATTCAGTCAAAGATGTCAAAAATGTCTCCTGTTCACTAGTGCCCTGAACCTCAACCTCATTTCCACTTTGTTCATCGCCGGAACTGTTCACCTTGTTGACCATTGAGGTTACATGGCATGCATAGAATGCTAGCTTGTAAGTGAGATCTCTGACGCCTAGTGACTTCAAGCCGCTCACACCTGGATTCAAGTCAGAACTAGCCCCAGAACGATTGTCTTTGATGGACTGTGGCTTCATCCCTGGCAAACCGAGCTGCGAAACGTCAGGAATGACAATCTCTGTACCAGTGAATTTACACTTGTCACCTGGCTTAGCTCTTTCAACACATTCTCCACGTAAAATAACATCTAACGTGCGTGGCATCGATCCTGTAGGAATTTCGTTCGAGTTTTCTTGAATCCTCACCCTTTGCCAGTCAATAAACTGTGACTTGGACACATCTAGAGTGAAATAGCTTTGATTTTCACAGGAAGGACAACTTGTTGGCTCGGTGTATTTGAATGTTTGTTCAATACCCTCAATAACAGCTGAGCACATGTCACAAGTGAAACATCCACTGTACAACTCTGGTCTTACCTCAGAAGTTCTGGTTACCGTCCCGATCATGGAAATTAACGATCCAATTTTACTGGTCCTTATATCACGAATTCTCTGAACAGATGGTAAATTGAAAACAGAGATTTGAAACACGCGTTCGTTGGCTTGGGTACCCATGGTTGAAGCGCTCGAGTCAGTTCCCTCTGCAACCGGTATGTTACCATTTCCCTCTTCTTGGGAATTCAAAAGGTTAGTAAATAATAACGACGGTGCGTATTTCTTAACAATACGTCTTAACCCTTGAAGCAAAAAGGGGTAAAAACGGTAGTACTGCTCTATCACAGCAGCTGCCAAAGCACCATCTTCCCTACTCAATAGATGTTGATAGTTAACATACAATGTTGAGTATTCATGAGTCTTCATTGCTTGTATCTGAGTGAGGTAAATCTTGCCATCACCATTCGCTTCATCTTCAAACTCTTCTACAAAGTTTTCAAAACTTTGACGAACCATTTCACCAGTAACATCAACAACCTTTGGTACGTTGATATGCTTTCTTCTCCTAGAAACATCTGTAGTTTGCAGTGCTTGTGGGGTTTGTGCACTTTGTGAGTTGGAATCGGAGTACGCATTGCTATTATTGTTGGGGGTGAATGCTTCCCTACCAAGAGAGGACGGCGGTTGTGAGGAATTTAAAAGCATAGCAGCCTCAGAGGGGATTCTCCCCGGTGACGATACGAAGTTCGCCATGATTAATTAAAGGTTCGGTAGCGATTTTGTTGAAGAAAAATCAACGCGTCAGATTTGCAAGTTTCCAAGTTCGGTTAATTAAGTGTGGTCACGTGATTTGCGATGGCAGCTACTCTCGAGATGAAGTGAGCGCTACAGGGAAACCCACAAACATTTCGCACCTCTTATATAAGGATGTCGCAAGAATTTTTAATATAT
>JAJMSN010000063.1:0-59144 GCA_030558435.1 Kodamaea kakaduensis
TGGTTTAGTGGTAAAATCCAACGTTGCCATCGTTGGGCCCCCGGTTCGATTCCGGGTTTGCGCATTTTTTGCGAAAACAACGAGCGAAGCGAGTTGTTTGAGTCCCCCCTCTTTCTTTAAACAATAATCATTGTTTAATCACCCTGATTTTTGCTCTTGTCGATGAGCAAAGCAAATTTTGAAGTTTTTGTCAATGAATAAGCTTGGGTTATGCTCTTCTTGAAAACAATGAGTTTTCTCATTTGATCATACTTAGTTTTTCCAAGGTATCCCCTTCTACCGTCTGAATTGGCTCTCTTTAGAAGATGCTCACGATGGACAGACACTGGCTGCGAAATTTGACTCTTAATTTGTGAATGTGACCCTCAAGTTACACAATTTTGTGGGGTTCAATCTACAATTCACTTCCGTTCAGTTTGATTTACTTCATATGGCAATCGTTCCATAACTCCTTCATCACTTGTCCTTCAAAAATACTCTGACCACAGTTGGCCACTCATCAATTGTAGATGAACATGAAGTAATGAATAGAAGTCCCCCTATAAGCTTTCTGAACATGAACAACATCTGTTTGTCTACGCTCATTAATCTATAATCTATTGTCTAGCAAGACTAATTTACCTTTTCCGAGAGGATGTTTTGAAGGATCCCAGGATCAGTTGTTCCTAACAAGTACCCTGTTTAGTTTTCGTGTCACCCATAGAAAATGAGTCGGTCAAATGACTAATGAACATATCCATGAATATTCGAAATACTGCATGGATCTCAGAGTGAAAATGACTTCTGCTTGTATGAGAATATGAGCAAGGTTCTCGATTTTTCTGAGTGAAGATGGAAAGTTAAAGAAACTGTTCATATTGAATCACATTCAATTCAATTACATCCAATTCACGTCCAATTCACCTCTAATTCAATCACATCCAAATTACATCATCTTGATGATCACATGAACATTCAAATCAGAACAATTTGCTCAGTATGGCATTTTCGTTCAAGTCCAATATCTATTAGTCAAACAATTGAGCAACCCAATTCTTTCCATTCAGTCTTGGAAACAATTTCACTCATTGGTAGAGTTGTCTCATCAGATATTTTCCATAGCAGCCAATTGTGCTCAAAATCTTAAACGCTCGGTATCTTAAACATTTTAGTAATTGAGCAGCTCGATTGGGACAAGCAATATCCTTTATGGTTGACCGAACTAATTGAGCAAGCACAATTGGTGCTAAATGAGTGCTAATTTTTCAACTAGTCAACCAATTGAACAATTGAGCAAGCTCAATTGCCAATTGTTTGCTCAATTGCTTGTCTGGTAGACTACACTCCCCCCACACAAATAACTCTTCAAATTCTTCACCTCCTCCTCTGCCCCCCCCTCAAACCCCGCAAACCCCAACGGACCTCTTTCGCACTCGCTGCAAATCAACAAGCGCTCGATCTTGAACGGCACCGATTTCCCGTTCTTTTGCAACAGCGGCTGCGAGAGCTCGGCGGCACGCGACACGCCCATGTTGTCAAAGTCCCACATGTCGTTGACGGGGAAAAAGGACGACATGTCCTCGTTGCTGTCCTTGGAAATGGCCATCATGTCGGGGGTGTTGGAAGCGGTGGTGATGTTGCTGTACATCTCGGGAGAGAGCTCGATGATGCGCACATTGCACTGGGGGAAGGGACACCGGATGATGATTTTGTGGGTGAAGTCGAAGGTGGTTTGGCTGAAGGATGACATGATGCGAACAATGAGCGCAGCGAAATTGTTCGCGAATACCAATTTTCCTTAAACAACTCGCGCAGCGAGTTGTTTATTAAGAGAAGAGTAAGATTCTTTCATGAAGGTATTAAAAAGTTACATGGATTTGACAGTAAATACTACTAAAAATTCCACTTATTGTCTAAAAATTGCCAGTTTCTTCATCAAGTCCAGTTGCTCAACTTCTATTCTTGACCTCTTTATCCAAATGACCGATCCCCTCCAAATGTAGACCATTGATAAGCTGCGACTGGCAAAATAAGGGGCGTTCGATGACAGTAAAATTGAAAGATAAATTGATATCCATAGTTCAGATCAATTGTTCAGATAAGTGATAATCATTTCTATCCACGAATAAAAGTCTCTTGACATCTGTCAATTGAGAGACAGATCTTTGGATCAGTAGTTGACATTCTATTATGTCGATTTAGAGGTTCTTAGGTATACAGACATTGGAGTGTCAAGTTTCAGAGAGGTTTAAGCATGGTCGTGGGTGTACTGTGTATGGTGATTTGATGGATTGAGAGTCAGATAGATTAAGAGTCAGATAGATTAAGAGTCAGATAGATTTGTACAGGTTAAGAGTCAACGGGTTAAGAGTCGGTATTACAACAGTCAGACATACCAATAGTCAGACATACCAATAGTCAGACATACCAATAGTCAGACATACCAATAGTCAGACATACCAATAGTCAGACATACCAATAGTCAGACATACCAATAGTCAGACATACCAATAGACAATCAAGTGAACAGAGTCGAAATGGTAGCCAGAGTACGAACAAGCTACACTCTCTTGATACAACAATTGCGAGACTCCTTGACTAGACACTCAATAGCATATTACCTGATTTGGACATGCTTAGAATTAAGCTTTACTGTTGATGATCTGCCTGAACAATAGCAGGCGAGTTTGTAGAAGAGAAGTTAATAAAGCAGGATATTACTTGCAGGATATTACTTCAGGATGTTACTTTAACAGGGTATTACTTACAGTGCTCTTCTGCGTATTTTTCATACCACAAAGTACTCCAAGTATGACTTGTCCACCACCTTCTTTTGACGTGAACTTAACACCACCCAATCTTCTTCTCTCCCTAAACACACTCCATGTTTTTTCTTTTGAAAACAAGGTTTGGAAGGTGGTTTTTGAGGGGGTAAGCGGGTATGACATTTACGCTTGTACTGCATATAGTAGATGTAGGAGTACAGTCTCAGACACTCTACCTGTGGATCGCAAATCTTCTACGGATATGAACTTTGGATATACCTGATCTCCTTTTCGTCTACATAATTCCCTAATCTGAGTCTCTTTGGATATTTTTCTTTACCGTTTTCCTCCCTTGGGTCTCCTCTATTTGGGTCCTCCCCTACTTCAAACTAACTCTTTGGCTGCGAAAATTAGAGAAGAGATATTCATGTGAAGTGAGAATCACTGAAGAAAGGCACAAGAAGCAGTGATTTTTTTTTTTAGACTTGTATTATCAAAGAGAGATACTAGGGCATACTAGGACACACTAAATGGGAGAGTGGATGGTCCCATTGTCTTCCAAAAAATAATGACTTCCCAATTAGTCCAGTCGATTGCACTTTCCAACTGAAAGTGAAGTCTTTTTTCTGGTCTGTCTCAGTAAATATCTGCCCATTCTGTCTAGTCCTTCAATCTATATCCATTCTTTGCTTATAATATCCAATAATACTTATGATACTCAACATCTCTCATCTTCTTTATTGATTGAGTACATTAATTGAGTACCGTCGCACAGATGAGCAGATGAGCAGCACAGATTCGCCCATAGATGCGCTTCGCTCATCTATGGTGCTCATCTATGGTGCTCATCTATACTCTCTCATCTGTGCTGGCTCATCTTAAACTCACAAAATTACACAATCCCAACAATACAACGCTGATCAATACCTCTCAACGGACCAACCCAAACCTTGACGAGCTACACGAGTCTAATTTTGGAAGTGACCACCCATTTGTCCCACATTATTTTACGGTGATGCCCATCGATGGCATCGAACAAATTCCGCTCTCTTCGCAGCTCGCTAAAGTTAAGTGAAGAAGAATGAATGAAGTGGAGTAGTAAAATAGTGAAATAGTGAAGTAGTGAAATTGGGAGGGGGAATGGGAATGTGATCTTCGCTGCGTCGATGAGATCTGATTTGGGTCCTTCCTATTTGGGCACAACACAAACACTGGATTCGACTCGAAAAAGTAAACAAGGAACAAGCGGAGTCTGCTACTACTACTGCTATTGATCTGCTTATAGTAATACTCAACCGCTACTCTAGTACGATACTGCTACTGCACTAGTACTGGTACTACATTACAATTACTAGTAGTCTGCTGCACACTACTACTCTATAGTACTGATACTACTACTACTACTACTCTACCACCATCAATTTCTACCACTACTACTACTACCACTACTACACTACTACTACTACACTACTACTACCACTACTTGTATAAAACCACCACTAGTTGTTATTATGAAAACAATCTTTTTCTATCTATCCCTCGCGTTTGCGTGGAATACCCTCTATTCCTATACAGATGGCAAGATCTACCTCCACCTATCCAACAACCAGCTTGTATCGCTCAATTTCTCCATCACTGGCATCGACAAAGACATGGAGATCAAGAACCTGCAAACGGTGTCTGCCATGGCAGCGCCTCCCTCCAATCTGACGCTCTTTTTGGTGCAAGAATCGCTCTTTGGACTCACCCAAAAAAACGGGGACTTGTCCTTGATCCAGTACGCCAACGGTACCTGGGTACATCGGGCACTCAACACCAGTGCCCTTGAAGATTCGAGGTACTATGAAAGTCCCACTATTTTGACCGATATGGACAATAATCAGACGGTGTATGTGTATGGAGGAATCAGTGACAATGAGGCCTCGAGCCGGATGATTTCGATCGACATGTCGAACTTGGAGGTTTCAAACATTTCGACGTCCACGAACCCGCAGCCGTTTTATGGAGCAAGTAACGTTGTGGCACCGAATCCACAGAACCAGTTGATTATTGGGGGTCAGAGTAATGATGGGGCCTGGCTCAACATGTACCAATTGGCGACATGGAACTCGAATTCTGGGTGGTCGTTTCAGCAGATCAGCAAGAGCGGGACGCAGGTGAACCTGAGATCGGGGGCTTTGGCACTCCCGGTGTTTGGGCCGTTGCAGAGTGCGGATGATATTGCGGAGAATTTGGTGGTCTCGGAGGTTGTGGTGTTGGGGGGGGAAATTGGGGGGAAGGACGCGTCGCCAAAGTACACGAGGTTGTGGATTGGTTCAAATGAGTGGAAGTGGAATAGTACGGTGAATGGCACCTTGGATGATGTCTTGGGAGCAGCAACAATATTTAACCTGTTGGTTGTGGTGAGGGAGGAGGAGAGTGGGGGAGAGGAGAGTAATAAGAGGGAGGAGAGTATTGGGAAGAGAGACAATTCGTATGTACTCTCCCTTTATGACATCTCCACCCTCTCTTCCGTTGACACCCTCTCTGAAAACTTTTCACAAATCAAAAAAGCCAACTCTGTGAGCAAGTACAAGAAAGCTGTTCAGAAGAAAGCCATCATTGGCACTGTTGTTCCCCTCTGCAGTTTGATTGTGCTTGGGGCTATTGGGGCACTCTTGTACCGCAAGCGCAAGCAGAAACAGCAACAGCAACAGCACCTTGAAGAGATGCGCGAGATCGAGTACCGCTTCGAGAGCTACAAACCATCGAATCCCTTTGAGAATGTCGACGATAATTCTGTTAGAAGAGACAGCGTATCGACATTGGGTGGCCAGTCGTTTGATTCATGGGCAAAGAAGCGCAATGAGTTCGAGAGGGGGAAAACTATACGCCAGAGTTACATTGCGCTGAACGAGACGTTGACTGATGAAACGGGGAGCCCGTTGGTGGAGGACTTTGCAAGTGCCGAGGAGGTGCTGCCGGAGTTGCTGCCGGGGATGCTGCCAGATAGACTGAGCCGGCTGCCGGAGAGACCTGAGCGTATGCTGGTGCAGAAGTCGTTTTCGTTTAACAAGAGCCCGGAGTACGCCAGGGTCAAGGAGGATTACAGACAGGAACACGATTTGGGGGACCGCAGCGAGAAGAGCTCGTTGGTGGACGATAACTTTGATGTACAGGTGTTGGTGAGTTCAAAGAGGCGATCGGTGTTGAGGGTGGTGAACCCGGACTTGGATACGATAGAGGATGAGAAGACCAAGTTTGGGAAGAAGTATACGGGGTTGAGGGGGGATGGGAGTGTGAGGCAGAGGACGCCGTCGGGAATGAAGGTTTTAGATGGTTAATCGAACGGATGAGCGAAGCGAATCGAGTGAGATTAGCGACAAAAAGCATAATCGAGCGAAGCGAGATTATGCTATTCCAACGAATTTTCGATAGTCGAACGAGATGACCGAAGCGAATCGAGTGTGTTTAGTTACACTTCACGACAAAAACACAATCGAGCCTCGATTATGCTATGTGTTGAGATGAGTCAAACGAGATGCGATCTAGTGAGCAAAACAAGACAAAAATCATAATCTCGCTCTCATTATGCGATTACCTCAAATAAGCGTTCGAGTGAGCAAATAACGAAGCAAAACCACGTTCTCTCGATTATGCTATTATGCGTTGAGAACGATTTGCCAAGCGATCGAGTGAGAGATACGATAATCTCGCTTCGCTCGATTATGCTATTATAATCTAGTGAGCTAGAGAAACCATAATCTCGCTTCGCTCGATTATGCTTCGATAGTGAATGATTATTCCTACAATGTGCATAGCGATATCCCATGATCTTTCATTTGGTACATATGGGTAGCCACTGGCTTTGTAATATATTAAACGATTAAGTGAACACTTGAACAATTGAGCGAAGCGAAGATGTTCGTGAAATTGTAGAAGGAGAAATCGCCAATTGTTCTCGTAAAAAGAGAAGTCCCAATTGCTCGTGATAAAAAGAGAAGTCGCCAATTGGTTTCTTAGTTGTAGAAAGAGAAGTCAAAGATCAATTGAGCAAAGTAAATGTTTTTTGGTGAAGATGTACTTTATGGACTAGAAGACGAATTGTTCTCTCCCAATTGCTTCAATTGTAGGAAGACTCAAACGAAACTGAGCAGTTCTTTCGGGTGAACTAGAAACAACAATTGAGCGAAGATTTCATTAGGTGAAATTGTGGGAAGCATGAACCGAAATTGTTAAGTGAGAGTATATTATAAGAACGTTGTTTCGCAATTGTCCTAAACAATCAAATAGCGGCAGCCTTGAATAAGAACAATTCGCCAACAAAAGAGCAATGACCAACTTCCCAATTGTAGAATTGGTGAACTCAGAATGAGCGTTGACTTAGATGAAGCAGTGGTACTATAAAAGTAGAACCAAAAAGAATGCTGTTTCTGTATTCGTTTCCTTATCCTTCTTATTTCCTAATTAAATGTACTGCATATAGTTGACTCTTAATCTTCGGGAAATTAATGGTGATTCTGTAGTCACAACCCTAGTGGTCACTTTCACTGTTCATGGATGTTTACACAATCCGTAACGTCGCAATAATTGGGCGGATCGAGATTATCCAGATGTTCAACACAATACATTATATGCATTTGTCCTTAACTCGCCATGAATCGCCTACATCTTCAGATCTCCTTTAGTATTTACTCATTCACTTACCCACTAATTCATCACTCGCTTGCTTAATTACTCACTCACTTACTTTTCCATTTACTTAATTACTTAAATTACCCACTAATTCACTAATTCACTAATTCCTCACTTACTTGATTACTCACTGACTCTCACTCTCACTCCCACTCATTCGTCAAGAAAGCGAGATTTTGTCATGAGTTACAAAGTGACTATAATTAGTGTCAGAGTAGTCATTGAATTATTCAAAATGTAATTTGCAGACATCTGAGCGAATCTCTATTTTGTATTCCTCGTATGTTTAGATGGACTCATCGTTGGTGAGATGAGCTATTCTCATCAGTTGTCAAATTGGCTCAACACCTTATGTAAGAAGAGCAAACATCTAGTTAACATCATCCAACTCTTCGGAATATTTGCTGAAATCACAAAAAAACACCCACAATTTGGTCACTAATTTTTAAAGTTGATTTATGATTCCCTTATCTTGAGTCTTCATTCTAAGTTACTGCTCAATCATTGCTTCCAACGTCACTCACTCACTCGCTTCGCTCGTAAGTTCGCTCGTTAGTTCATTCGTCTGGTCAGCCCCATCCAGTGCCCCAAACCATGCCGCGCCTTTTTTGCACCCAAAGGTCACGCAGTGAGACTAGGGAGACTAAACAGAGTGCGAGTGGGTGAAGTGAGTGTGAAGTATGTTAAGTGAGTGAACTGAGTGAATGTGAACTGAGTGAGTGTGAACTGAGTGAATGTGAACTGAGTATGTAGGAGAACAGAAGAGGGCTCTAAATTAGTCCATAGTATTAGTAGTAGTAACAGTAATAGTATAGTAATAGTGTAGTAATAGTGTAGTAAAATCAAGGTTAGCACACTACTAACAATGGTGTATACTCCTAATATTAATGTAGTACTGTTAATGTATTACTGTGAACTGGTGGGGTGTGTATATTTATAGACACGCGGACTGCATATAACACACAATCAGTGATTGAACAGACTACTACCTGTATTCTTGCATTAATAGCTGTTGTATTAATAGTTGTTGTATTTAATTAGCCTTGTATTTCGATTAGTTAGTATTGGTGTTTTGGCATCACAACATCAACATCTCGCTTCGCTCGATGTTGGATGTTGTGTATCCGCCCCCCTCCGTTATCATTCCGCAAAAACCGCAGAAAAAATCAAAATGCTGTATTCGCCCATGGACGACAACATCGACCTCGACCTGTACCTGGTGTTTTCGCAAGCGGTGATCGATACGGACCCCCAGGGCTCCGGCAGCGCTGTGACGGTCACTGCAAATAAAGACGATTGGAATAAGATGTGGGACAAGTCCTGGGACTTGAACAATGATGAATTGGGGAGTGTCACATATCCAGGCAACGGACTGGGACTTAATGGACTGGGACCAGGTGGTCTGAATGGTGTGCTGAATGGACCAAGTGGTCTGAACGGTGTGCTGAACGGACCAAGTGGTCTGAACGGTATGCTGAATGGACTGAATGGATCAAATGGTCATGGACTGAATGGACTTGTACCTGGAGAGAAGGAGTTCAACATCTTCAACTTTAACCTCCAGAATGAGGAGTTCGATGCCCAGGCAGTTTCGTTTAATATGCCGGGAGCATTCAAGGATGATATGGATCTTGATAGTCCTCCGTTTGCAATGGATGATACTGGGAATATGAATAGTGGGAATATGAATGGAAATGTGAATGGAAATATGAATAGTGGGAATATGAATAATGGAGGGAATAATATGAATAGTGGAAGTGGAGTGAATATGAATGGAAATATGAACAGTGGGAATAATGGAAATATGAATAGTGGGAATAATGGAAATATGAATGTGAATGGAGTGAATATGAATGGCATCAATGGCCTCAATGGAAATAATGAAAATATCAACTATGGGAATGCTGGTAATTCCAATAATTCTGGCACTGGTGAAAACGAATTTGTCATTGAGATTGACAGGAATGATCTCGAGTCTGACGATCCATATACCCCCATTGAATTCTCCCTCTTTCAGACCGCCCAGTTCAATAATCTGCTGCGTGTTTCGAGTTTCAACAACATGGACGAGCGCCATTTCCGCCAAGGCTCCATCGATAGTCACTACCTGAATTTGGCCGTTCCTCCCAGTGGGATGTCGTACCTGAATGCCAGTATCAACAAACACTACTCGGAGCTTTCACCCCTTACCACCACCACATCACTCACGCCCTCCATTGGGTCTGTGCACTCGACACAGCCGCTGTTTTTCTCTGCCCAACAGTACTTTTCGCGTAATTCGTTCGACCACCCTCCCAGTGTGCACCGCCCGTCCTTTGACTTCAAGTCGCGGCAGTCTACGGACCTGCTGCTGTCGCAGCAGTTGTCGCAGCAGCCACTGTCGCCGAACCTGAACCCAAATCTGCAGAGCCCGGGAATTAGTCCGGCTCTGAGCGGACGCTACTCGAGTTTTACAAACAGCATTACAAATATGATTCCTTTTATGGGTGATAAACGTGTACAGGATAAGAGGAATCCAGTTGAGGGAAGGGTGGAGAGGGTGGAGAGGGTGGAGAGGGTGGATAGAGTTGATGGAAGGGTTGATAGGGTGGATGGAAGAGTTGAGAGGGTCGACAGACTACAGGGAGACTTGGGGACCCAATTTATAAACCATCAAAATACACAGCGACAACCTCAGCCCAGACACCTTATACGGAGTATCTTTAAGCTGTCGAATTTGCAGCCACAACTTGATGAAAATGAAGAAATGATTGAGGAGGACGACAAGGAGGAGGATGAAGAGCCGAAAAAGGTAAAGAGAAGTAAGAGGAGTTTGTTTACGAGGTTCAAGAATGAAGAAGAGGGTGAAAAGAAGAAGGGAAAGAAGAAGGAGAAGGAAGAGAGGGAGGAGAAGGAGAGGGAGGAGAGGGAGGAAAAGGAAAGGGAGGAGAGGGAGGAGAGGGAGGAGAGAGAGGATGATGACGATGAGAGAGAAGACAATGATGTGAAGGAAGAAGAAGAAATGGAGGAAGTGAAGGAAGAAGACATTGACTACAGTGCACTTTTTGAGAATGTGGGGAAACGAGCATACCGGAAAAAACGCAAGGATGATGAAAATGATTTGGAAAGCGCCACTAGTTCGGGGAGTTTGCAGCATAGCGAGACGTCGGAAGAGGGCGTGAAACGGGTGTTGGGGTCGAAACTTCTTGCGCGGAAAAAGAGCCAGTTGTTGTCGAGTGACTCCCGTGTGGAGGTGGACCTTGCGAGCTTGGACTTGCCGGCAGACACGCAAATTTATCCAACGACGGTGATTAACCTGCAAACACGGACTAGGGGGAGGAAGGAGAATAAGGAGGCGGATGTGCTTGACCAGAGCAAGATCTACTTGTGCAATTATTGTCTGCGGAGGTTCAAGCGCCAGGAGCACTTGAAGCGGCACTTTCGGTCGTTGCACACGTTTGAAAAGCCGTACGATTGTACGATTTGTAATAAGAAGTTTAGTCGGTCGGATAATTTGAATCAGCATTTGAAGACTCATAAGGAGGAACAGAATGAAGTTTAGCGAACATGAGCGAAGCGAATGTGACTGATTAATGAAGGCGGAGTTGGTCAGCGAACGAACATGAGCGAAGCGAATGTGAGTGATTTAATAAAGGCGGAGTTGGTCACAATAGTGAAGCGAATGTGTGATAATACAGTCAGCTTAGTCACATGAGCGAAGCGAGTGATTATACAGTCAACTTAGGTCACATTCGCTTCGCTCATGTGAGTGACAGTGCAGCCAGCTTTGGTCGAACATGTCGAATGTGGGTGAAATTACAATGCTTTCATGTGGACATGGTGAAGCGAATTTGAGTGATAATACAATTTTAAACGACATGGTGAAGCGTGTGACAATGCTTTTAAACGAACGTTCAAGCGATGTTATCTTGACGACAACCAATCGGAGTGATACACTAATGCTAACGGTCTGCGAAGCGAGTGTACAACCTCTTTCACATTCGCTTGCTCAATACTACATGCAATTTAGTCGAACATGGCGAGTTACCGGTGGCTTTTGCAAAGTGAATGTACAACCGCTTAATCACATGATCAAAGCGAACTGAATATCTTACTACAATCAGATAAGTACAACAATCAGCTTTTGAGCGGAATGGGAATTCCAATTATCCAACGACAAGCATGAGTATGATCTTAAATGAACATGACTGAGAATCGCTCAATCGGAATCGACAATGTGAACTGCGAATACTGGAAAAACACGACTGAACGACACACAAGAAACAATTATTAGTGACACAATTTCGAGAAAAGAGTGCGAATTAATTGAGAATCATCCTCTGGAGTGTGAGAATTGTGGGTGTCGTGGCGCTTGCGACATTTGCGACATTGGCAGTTGCCCTCAAACACACTCGTGGTCATATGTGATGATTAGGACAAGACTGGTGAAACGGCGGTCATGTGTCACTCATGAATACAATGACATCTCATACACTAGGATGCTCTGGGACACAAAAGGGATAGAACGCAATGCGTTCAGGGCAACAGTGAGTAAAGGAAGAAATTCTCTTGACTCCTGGCTACTGCCCGTTATGGTTTGCTAGCATGCATTATATAGCGTATACAATGCAGTCACAGAGTGACGATAAAATGATTATGACAATAATGGGTGTAGTGCAACTAGCAACGAGCGTAGGTGAGCAACGAGCGTAGCGAGTTGCTCAACTGATTACGTTGTTTAAGAGTTTGACGTAGAATTGAACTTAGCATATCGAACATTGAGCCTAGCCAATGTTCGATGATACTAATTCGTGAGAAAGATTTCTCAGGTGCCGGAGTTTAAGAACAGAATTTGAACACTCCGTGTTCGGGAGCACTCCTACTTGAGACAATAGCATACTGATTGATTTAGTGGCAGTCCCGTGTCTACTTACTCCCTAACTGTACTTCCAGTTGCGTAATTATTGCAGATACGGAATACAATGCAAGAGTCACATTTGATAGCTTTGAGACAGTTGCCAGTAGTCAATTCCGAGTCTGAAAACTCTCCAGCATTTTCATTATTGTTCGATTTCGTATTGTTAGGAACAATGACATTCAGTCATCTTTTATGTTGCTCATCGATAAGTATTCTTTATATGCTCATCATTCTTTATTGCTCATCACTTGTGCACATCATTCTTTCTCATTCTTCTTATTGTGCTCTGAGCTGATCTCATCTATTTCATCTGAAACAGATGAAATACTTGACAATAGGATCATATATCCGTCGGTTAAAGATACCAGAGTACGTCAAGTCAGGGACAGAAGTATTTTATGGTGTCAAAGTGAACACAAACAGTATCTTTTCACTTTCTCTCAACTTTCAACCTTTCTTAACTTTCCAACTATCTCAACTTCTCTCTACTCTCATACCTCTTAATCCGCTCTTACAAGCAATCGAAGATCGATCCATATACCGCAACAATGGACCCTGATTGTCTGCAGGAGCATTGTTGCAGCCACTCAAAAAATACGCCCGATTAGTATTGCTGCGAAAAGAGGGACAATGGATCCACAGTGGTGGCTGGTTGGAACAACGAGTAGAAGAACGAGCGAAGCGAGTTGTTCGAATAGTAATGATATGGTGGAGGTGGAGTAAAGAAGTGAGTGAGAAGTGAGTGAGAAGTGAGTGAGAAGAGGTGAGTGGAGGAGATCAAGAAGTGAGTAAAGTAAGAGAGGATAGAGAGAAGAGTTGAGAATAACAGAAGAGTATGGAAACGGAACTACGGAGAATAGAACAACGGAATAAACAATAGACAAAGAGAAGAAAGAATGATGAGCAGAACAAAGACCTCTTCTCATCTTGACAATAGAATGACGCATCCAATTAACATCAATTACACCAATTGACATCAGCAATAGGAATGAAGATCTCCTATAAATACGGCTGAGAATCTCTCCATATCATCATCATATCAATACACCAATCCAATAAACCAATACAATGAACCCAACTACTCTTCTTACTTCTGCTGCTGCTCTCGCTGCTGTTGTTTCTGCCGGCTTGATTCCCAACCTCGGGGACTTGCCAGCTGCTGATCTTCTCAGCGAGTTGCCAAATGAGCTCGCTTCTTTGCCAGAGGAGGTTCTTTCCCCATTGTTGAGTGCTGTGGGTGGTCTTCTTGGGGGCTTGCCACTTCCCACTGATCTTATTCCAAGTGGTATTGTGCCAACCAACCTCATTCCAAGTGGTATCGTCCCCACCAACCTCATTCCAAGTGGTATTGTTCCAACCAACCTTGTTCCAAGTGGAATCATTCCAACCAACATCATTCCAAGTGGTATTGTTCCAACCAACATTATTCCAAGTGGTGTCATTCCAACTGGTCTTCCCACTGACATTCTTCCAAGTGGAGTTGTTCCTACTGGTCTTACTAGTGGACTCATTCCATCTGGCGTTGTTCCAACTGGCTTGCCAACTACGCTTGTTACTTCTGCTTCTGCTTAGATTTCTTCTGCTTTATGGTCAATTAGTGGTTGATTCTTATAGTGATTCTCTTATATACTGATAATTAATAATGATATTTGAAGGTGTAGACAAAACAACATCGAGCGAAGCGAGATGTTGCGGGAAACATGAAGAGGGAACTGAATAGGAACGTGAATAGGTACATGAATAGGAACATGAATAGGAACATTTATAAAGAAGGAATAATAGTGGTCATGAATAGTGAACATGAATGGTCAATGAATAGTGAACATGAATGGTGAATGAACAGTGAACATGAATGATGAATGAATAATCAACAACATCTCGCTTTGCTCGGTGTTGAAATTGATCTCCCCTCGCAAATGAGCACTGAGTCAAGGAACAACTTAATTTAAGTTAGAGTTAAGGTAGTGAAGATGATTTGAGTTAAAGTACAAGACAATAGATGTACGATATCACCATTGATCTGTACTCTGTCGGTAGTCAACTTAATTTTCGCATACTCACATAACACTGTTTTCAATACTCACTCCATATTACCCACAGCTTCACATTACAGCTCTACCTACTGCTCACACCACTCGCTTCGCGAGTGGCGTGTCGCTCGTCTAATCCTATCCTTTATTCTCTATTTCCGTATCCTAACAATAATAATGCCACAAACATCACCATTGTATCTAACAACGTCGAAGAACATTAATGAAAAACAATGAAACAAAAGTTACAACAATTAGCGGAGCAAATTGTTGGTCAGTTGAACAGTGTTAAGTGAAACAATTGGTCAACAATTGAGCGTTCAACAATTGAGCGGAGCGAAATTGTTGCTCAACTGTACAGCATTGTAGGTACATTGAGGTACCATTGTAAGTACATTAAGGTACAACATCAAGGTACATTAAGGTACCATTAAAATGTAACATCAAGGTACATTAAGGACCATTAAGGTACAACATCAAGACCATTAAGACCATCAAGGTACCTTGAGGACCATTCAGGTACAACAATTCACATCAACAATGAGCAATCGACACAATTGAGTGTTGTGCTCATTGTTGATCAACTGTCAGTCCCTATACAACAGTTTCGCATAAACAAATCGCTTCGCTCATTGTTCATGCTTAACTATTGTATAGCGACACCAACTGATCACTTATCCTGCTCATCTCCTTCTTCTTTGGTTTCCCCACCCCATTCGACAGGGTAGTCAGGAACCCCCCTATGCAGATATTTCTCAACTGGTGCTTCTTTAGCGCGTCCAATCTCGTAAACTCCTTGCCACACACACACTTGCAGTGTGTTGTTTCCAAGTGCCCCTTGACGTGTCTGTTCAAGTCATGCTGCCGCACAAAGCGTTTCGGGCAGTTCGGGCACCCGAACGGCCTGTCACTGAGATGTGTCTGTATATGCGACCGCACGTTGTACCTCCTAGTGAACTTTTTCCCGCAGTTCTTGTAGGTACAAGTGTAGATCTTGTCCTCATCCGGCCCCACCCAGTACTGGTCGAGTTCTCCCGGTGGAAGAAGCGAAGTCTTTTTCACCCTTCTGCGAGCCAGTGACTCCTTGATGTGTTTCTTCACGTCCTGCGATGCCTTTGCATTG
Organism: Kodamaea kakaduensis; assembly: GCA_030558435.1. Classification (NCBI taxonomy): domain Eukaryota; kingdom Fungi; phylum Ascomycota; class Pichiomycetes; order Serinales; family Debaryomycetaceae; genus Kodamaea; species Kodamaea kakaduensis. The sequence continues at coordinate 15,469 of JAJMSN010000063.1, forward strand.
GGGGAGATGATGGGGGACCATTCGAGCTGGACCTGGTTTCTGACCGGGGTATTGGGGAGGGTGTTCTTGAGGGGAGTCAACTGTGCAATGGTCAGGTTGTTCATCTCCACGGTATCGTCATTGGAAGGACCACGCACAGGACTGCTGTACTTGACCGGCAGCGAGCTGAGCTTGGAAACAGGCAGCGAGTGGAGCGGCGACAGCGAGTCGGTAAAGAAGTTGTCGTCCAGGAAAAACAGCGGCTGGTAAAAGTTGCGCACCGGCAGCAGGTGCTGGAACTTGCTGGAGGGAGACTGGGGCTCGGGCGAAGACCATTCGGGAGACCCATTGGAGAGGGTGGGTGGTGATGGGGGTGGTAAAAATGGAAGTGAAGAGAGGCCCCCAACGTTCATGCCAATTCCATTACTCATTCCATTGACTCCACTATTCATATTCACTCCATTCACTCCATTATTCATATTCACTCCATTCACTCCATTATTCATATTCACTCCATTCACTCCACTATTCATATTCACTCCATTCCCTCCACTATTCATAGCCATATTCGTACTTACTCCCAACTCCAAACTCTCCTGGCTTTGAGCGCTTGCACTACTTTGACTACTCTTCTTGTACACCGGCTGTTGTACGGGAATTGGAACGTATTTGAAGTCGTATGGTTGGGTTGGAGATGAACTAAAGTTGGATGGTTGGGATGCAAATGAAGAAAGGTTGAATGGTGGTGGGTTCATGGGTTGGTTCAGATTGTTCATAGATTGTTGGCTGGGATTCATAGACTGTTGATTCATAGACTGTTGATTCATAGACTGTTGATTCATAGACTGTTGATTCATAGACTGTTGATTCATAGACTGTTGATTCATAGACTGTTGATTCATAGACTGTTGATTCATAGACTGTTGGTGATTGTTCATAGACTGTTGATTCAGATTGTTCATAGACTGTTGGCTCATCTGTTGGCTCATTTGTTGGGGTTGACTACTTTGACTAGACCCCTCCATCATCATTCCCATATCAAAGCCAAACTTCTTATCATCCTTGCCTATGATCTGCGACTGTGTGCTTCTGTGCCTCCTGTCATCCAACAACGGCTCGATATCGTCCACATAGTCAATGGGGTCCTTTTGTCCCAAGTTCTGGAGGTATTTCGCAGAGTAATTGTTGTAGTTGAAGGCAGACCCCGGATTACTCTGGCTAATGTAACGCAGCGGCAGTGGAGACGGGGGAAACCTATACGACTTGGGATTTGTGCTCAGCACGGCATAATCTTTCTTTGATGGGCTCTTTTCCTCCTGTTCATCAAGAAGTAAAAACGTCTCCTTCTTTTCAGTTTCCCTGCGCTCAATCTCCCTGCGCTCATCCCAACGGCCTTTTTCCCACCGGTCTTTTTCAGCAGCCAACTTGTCGTACTTTTCCCGCTTTTTCGACTCATAAATCAACTCTGGGGAAATGGACTTGAGCCCAAGCGAAAAGTCCTTGGAGTGGTCCGCAAACCCAAATATCGCAGTACCACTAATTTTCCGTGAATGTTTCTTCTCCTCCATAAACCCAGAGGGAACGTCCAATTCTTGAAGGCCCGTGAGCGTCTCGTTAAAGAGGTTGTCCACCTCCTGGTAGTCGTCAAAGTACTCGTCAAAGTTCTCGTGGGGGAGCGGGATCTTGTTGGGAGATGAAGTGACCATATCAAGTCCCCCAAGGGGATCGTCCCAGTTGGTAAATGAGTCCATAGTTACTAGTTGACCAGGTTGTCTTGTCCTATTCTTCCAGGTCTTCCTATTCTATTCGTCCTGTTCCCTATTCTCTCTTCCTATTCTCTTCCTATTCTCTTCCTATTCTCTTCCTATTCCTCTCTATCTTATATTCTGTTATCTCTCTATCGAATATCTTCGATATTCGATTCAATTTGTTTGATATTCGTTGGTATGATGTGTCTTGGTGTCTAATATCCACAAAGAAGAGTATATGCTTTTATAAAAATCAAGTTCGTATTCGATCCACTCATATCGAGGCAGCTTTTTTATTTTGATTTATTCAGTTTGCAGCAACGATGCACATTTCCTCTTTGGGAAGATTGTAAATATAAACATTCCTATTTGGGTTTGCACCCTGACAGAACAACGACAGATGAGCCGATATTACCCACTATCTCTCTATTCACCATCTATTCACGTCAGTGAATAGATGTGAATAGTGGTAATGTTAGACGATAGACGATTGATAATAGTCACCAGTGCAGATCTGCAGATCTGCAGATGTGTAGATAGTGTAGATAGTATATAGTGACACATGAATACCCATCACCACTTACTACTCCGATTCACCTTGAAACTGAACCACTGTCAAGTAGTTACGCAATGATGGTAAGGTTTGTCCTATTGTTCTAAGGATAAGAACAATTGAGCGAAGCGAAATTGTTCTTCTTACTTTTCCTTACATTTTGAAACCTTTTCTTCTTTTACTCTCCCTCCTCTACTCCTCCTCCTCTTCTCTTCCTTCTCTTCTATCCTCCCTCCTTCTCAATTTCGCTTCGCTCAATTGCTCGCTCAATTGTTCGCTCAATTGTTCTCCAAGCCCCAGGTTTGAGCGTTGGGAAGGGCGAAACGAACAATAAAAAAGTCTTTCTGATTGACTTTCCCAACATCGAACGATCAGAATTGAGTAATACAAACGAGGCAGAAGTTAAAACACTAGATGAGCGAAGCGAATTTAGTGTGTTGATAGTACTTGTATTTTTAAGTATGCATTGATACTTATTGTACTTTGATAGGTAAGTACATTAATAGTGTACTGTGTTGAGAAATATTAATAGCAATAGTTTTATTGACATTACTATTTTGCTCTTAATTTGTGTGTGAAGAGTGTGATTTGTGAGTGTGATTTGTGAGTGCAAATTTGTGAAGAGTGAATTGTGTGAAGAGTGAATTTGTGTGAAGAGTGAAATGCGAATAGAGTAAATTGTGAATGTGATTTGTGAGCAAATCTGTATGCGAACTTATTATTATAGTGAATATTACTCGATGAAATACAGGCTGTGATCTTTCACTGTCGTGTTATTGTGTACTCGATACAGATGGTTGCTTCTGCTTATGTAATATATTATGTAATCAATAGTTGCAGCCATACTTCTCCAACATTTCACTCACTCATCTTACATATAATCTCATTTCACAATTGAGCTATGCTCAATTGTGAGATTATGAGTGCCTTAAATCTTTATCCAATCTCGCTTCGCTCGATTGGCTAACTTGGCTCATTTATATCTCTCCTCTCCCATCCCTTCCCCCTATACACCCCCATCCCCACCACCGGCTGCTCTCCCTCCCCCACCTTCAAAGGAAACGGATTCCTGTCCTCGTCCGGGTTCAAATTTGCCAACGTGTGGTTCACTTCCCTGTGCTTGGCCTCGTCTGCCCTCACCCACAAGACCAAGTCCCTAAAGCTTGATTCCGGCGTCAAACTGGGCCAGTACTCCACTGCGATCTGCGGAACCTTCATTTTGTCAAATTCCGGCAATCTGCCCGGCTCGTTCAATTCCTCCAATAAATGTGTGTATGTCAGAACAGCCTCTTCCTCCAAGTACCCCACAAAACGATGGCACCACTTGGGCGAGATCATGTAGGCCAAAAAGAAGAGGTTGCAGAACACGCCCTGTCCCACGTAGATGATGGTGCGTGTGAACCAGGAAGGGTCGCCGATTTTGATAAATGTGAGCAAGTGCATTCTTTCGTTGTAGGCCTCATCAAGTAGTGAGTCAATCCATGCCTTGTCCCTGCGAAGAAGTCTCAAGGAGTAAAGGTGCCTCAAAAACAGAGCCACTGACCCAGGAACCCCGGCAATCAGCTCAAGGAAAATTACCCGAGTAAGCCACTTGGACTCGTTCATCCGGTACCGTGTGCCGTCATTACTGTGGAAGTTTCCCTTGGGCTTGCGGTACCCGGTGACAAAGTCAAAGGTGGCCCGTGTGGCCATGACCATGCGGTAGAGGACGCGGTCGCTGAAGGAGTGGGGGGGGCGGTGCTCAAAGTCGACTTTTTCACACTGCTGTTTGGTGAAGATGGGGTGGGGGAAGAGGGGGTGGGTGAGGTACTTGGTGTCGTTGTTTTTTTGTTTGTCAGAGGTTACTTTGGTGGAGATGTCGAGTTTGCTCCTCGACTGATGTTCAGACAGATGAGCGAAGCGAATCTGTCTGGTAGGTTGACTCTGTAAGTTCAGACGAGCGAAGCGAGTCTGTTGGTTTGAACTTGCACACAACAGATGAGCAAAGCCCATCTGTTGCAAATTGTTTGAGTCTAAAGGTTTACCCCTCCGAAACAGTCTTCTCAATACGTTCATTGCAGTTGAAATTTCTATGAAAAATGGGGTCTGAATGGGGTCAAAATGGGGCCTTATAATGGTTGCGAAAAACGATTTTGTGTCATGTGGGAGTCTAGAATGGGGAGAGGAGGTTGGAAGATGGGAGAAGTAGATGGAAGATAGAGAAGAGAATGAAGATAATTGAAGGAGGTTCAGGGAGAATAGGGTAGGAGGAAGAGTATAGAGATTATGAGGAATAAGTCAATGGATAGTCAATGGATAGTCAAGATAGTCAATGAAAAGATAGTCAAAAGATAGTCAAAAGATAGTCAAGATAGTCAAGATAGTCAAGATAGTCAAGATAGTCAATGGATAGTCAAGATAGTCAATGGATAGTCAATGGAAAAACATAATACCTCATCCGTTATTTAACCGAAACATGAGACGATTGCCCCTGACTCCCTTTGTTGCTCCGATCCCTGTAGATAAAGTTTACCCCTGATAATAGTGACAATGGACAATTGAGGAACAATTGAGCGCAGCGAAATGGAGCCATTGGCGCGGATTATGTGCTCGAACAACGGTTTTTGTCTCAAGCAACATAACAATTGATGTACAGATTATGTACAATGCTCAGTCCACAATGCTCAATTGTCATTAACGTGTGCAATGCCCAATTGTCATTAAGTTTGCAATGCTCATTCCAACGGCTATGTACAAACAACATTATTGTAAAACTGTTGGTAGTGAGCAATGAAAAGAGCGTAGAAATGTTGTCTGGATCTATAAAGTCAAGCAATAGTCAGTAAATTTTTTGGGTTAGTGGAGGGGACTTCATAGATCGAAAAGAATGTGGGCTGGAAGAATGTTGAAGAATGTGCAGAATGCCTACTCAATTCGAAATTTGTGAGAACAAATGAAACTTCGCTCATTTGTTCTTACACCAAACTTTGTACTTTGCACTATACCTGAAAACTCAAGAATTCTTGAGAACATTCTTTATTGAAGACAACCAGGTACCTTAGTAACGTAGTTTCACCAAATTTATGTAAGAGTTTAGGAAGCTGAGGGAGGTTGAGGAACTCACAATGGAAAGGTAGGAAGTCAGGGGAGACAAAGAACATCTAGATCTTGAGACGAAATCTATATTTTGATTATTGCAACCCAATTACTTTGGAAGACTATCAAAATATCTATAAACTGTTTTTTTGCAGCCAGCGTAAATTTCATACTGGAATGCACAAAAAGAAGTGTTGGTTCTCTGTCATCAAGAGGCTGGGTTATTTAATACTTTTTAAGGGGATATAATACTGTTCTGGGAATCTAGTGATGTATTCAGATTTTCAAATAAAGAACTATGGGGTAGTTTTTGGTAGGGGTAAGCGGGTATGAGATTTACGCTTTAGAACAAGCGAAGCGAGTTGCGAGTAGCTTCACCCGTGTTCTCGTTTCCCCGTTGTTCGAATTGTTTCAAGTTACTGTAAAAGCCTTACTTCTTGTTCTTAAGATCAACGAGATACTCTTAGCTCGTTGTCCTCGCTCTTCAAATAGTAGCAAATTAATGAACTCGCTTCACTTGTTCCAAAACCAATAGACAATTTATAGTAGAGCGAGCGAGTTATAGTCGAGCTCCAGAGTAGTAGTTGAGCAATTGGAGAATAATGGAAAAGGGGCTGATCACTCAGTCATTCACTCAATGACCTTGATTTAGAGTGCGCTCACGCTACTCCACTACAGAGAAATGAACAGCCTCAAGAGTGTTCTATATAAGCAGAAATGTTCTCCCTAAGCAGATTCCCTATGAAGAGAAATACAAACACAAGTACCCTTTCTAGAAGTGGACGTTTTAGAACTGAGCTTCCATATCTAGGTGGAAGATCAGAAGGGTGCAAGGGACTCTTCACTCTCTACCTGTTCATTCACTCACAATTTCGCTTGCCTTAATCGTTCGAAATGAGCTGATAATAGACAGAAAGGAGAACCTGCTCCGGTCTTTGAAGGGCTGTTGGAGAGCTCAAATTCATCTATTAATGAACTGTATATAGTTGACTCTTAATATGTAGCAGAGACTGGTGAGATCACGATTAGGAACACTATGATCACTACTCACTAAACTATGACTGTGCGAGAAGTTTGAGGGCATGCCAAAGGATATTTAAACTGCCACTTGAAGCATCAAAGCTTTATAAAGTCTGAAATCAGTCATCTGAGGGACTTCGGAAGGGACATTCGAGGAACAATCGAGCGAAGCGAGATTGTTGCGAGATTGTTGCAAGTGACGATATTTCAACAATTGAGCAACAATATCTCCATTAAACTAAATGTTGGTGAAAAGGTGTAGGGACATCTAAATAATCACAGCAGGAAGAGACATCTGGTACATGTTGGTGGTATTTGTACAGATATTTCAAACGAGTTCAATGGAAAGGTCTTCAGTCAATGAGCCTCTGCTATTCATCTGCCTTTTTTACAACCCTGTGGTGAGATCAATTTGATGAGACAATTGAGTGAAGCATTTCCTTCGCTCAATTGCAACGGTGCGCAGCTGCAAAAGACTTTGCTCAATTACTACGCCGGGAATGAACATGAGGAATAGAAAAAATGATTGGTTTACATTGAAGATATTAAAAGTGAAGTGCTAAGAACTTTGAAGTTGAGAGTAATTGGGACATCGTCAGCATTGGTGTTCTCCAGTCCTATAGCTATGAATAGGTTCTCTTCCCTTCTTGACTCTTAATCTGTTAGCCTTATGACTCTTAATCTGTAGAAAGACAGTACTACGATTAGTACAGTTAAACCAAATGATCTTCGTATTACTGTTTGCAGCCGCAGAACCACCAACTACTACTCTGGCTAAAGAAATCATTGTAAACACTTTCAGTAATTTTGGGTGATTGACCCACATGTCAGAAACGTCAAATGGTTCAATGGGATGTGAAAGCGTACGATATTCGCAAGTCTCAATGTTTCGAAACGTCTCCAAACTTTATTTAGGAATAGAAGTTAGTGAGTTTTTCTGTAGTCTCACAGGCTCAGACCGTAGCCGAAGGCAGTACCTATAGTTAATCGCAATACTCGATACTTCTCACTACATCTTTAGACTTGCGAGTAAACTCGAAAGTCATTACACTTCATCGACTTGCGAGTAAACTCGCAAGTCTAAACAGTTTCTACACTTCACCAATCGCATTGGTTTATTCCAGTCTCTAGATATGCGCCATCTGACTAGTCCTATTCCTGTTGCTTTCAGCGCAGTCCAGTCGAGCCTCAATCAGTGATATAAAGTGTGATCTGATCACATATAGTAATCATGATCGAGTGAACAATCTCGAATGAGTCAATAATCGAGCTTCGCTCGATTATTGACTATTCTCGATTGTTTGGAAAGCGCCGTCAACCAACAATCTCGCTTCGCTCGATTGTTGGTTGCTTACTCCAACAACAACATCTTCCTAGGATCCTCAATCAACTCCTTAATCGTCTTCAAGAAAGTCACACCCTCACGTCCATCCAACACCCTGTGGTCATAAGTCAAGGCCAAGTACATCATTGGTCTGCTCTCAATCTTGCCATTCACAGTCACAGGTCTCTGCTTGATACCGTGCAACCCAAGCACCGCGGTCTGGGGCAAGTTGATGATTGGCGTACCAAAGAAGGAGCCAAACACACCACCGTTAGAAATGGTAAAGGTGCCACCAGTCATGTCCTCCAAGGTCAACTTACCGTCTCTGGCCTTCTTACCGAGGTTGGAGATCTCCTTCTCAATGCCCAACATCGACAAGCTCTCAGCATTTCTCACGACTGGAGTAACCAATCCCTTGGGGGTGGCCACGGCAATGGAAATGTCGGTGTAGTCTCTAAACACCATATCGGTACCCTCAATCAGGGCATTGACAGCAGGAACGTCCTTGAGAGCAAGACACGAGGCCTTGGCAAAGGCACCCATGAAACCCAACTTGATACCGGTCTTGTCCAACATCTCGTCCTTGTAGAGCTTTCTCATTTCCATGAGGTTTGTCATGTCAACCTCGTTAAAGGTGGTGAGGGATGCAGCGGTGTTTTGGGACTCCTTGAGTCTTTCTGCGATTCTCAATCTCATTCTGTTCATTTTGACACGTTCTTCGTTACGGGAGAAGTTGGTGAAGGAGACGGATTCCTTCGAAGTAGACTTTGAGTCCTTCTTCTCTTCCTTAGGAGCAGGCTTCTTCTCCTCCTTAGGAGCGGCCTTCTCTTCCTTTGGAGCCTCCTTCTTCTCCTCCTTAGGAGCGGCCTTCTCCTCCTTTGGAGCAGCCTTCTCCTCCTTAGGAGCCTCCTTTGGAGCCTCCTTACCACCCTCTGGAGCAGCACCCTCCTCAATCTTGGCAATTTCCTGACCAACCTCCACGGTGTCCTCCACCTTGACCAAATACTCGGAGATGGTACCAGCGACCGGAGCATTCACCTCGACGTCGATCTTGTCGGTTTCAATGGTGGCAATTGTCTCGTCAACATTGACGTACTCACCAACATCCTTCACGATGGCGGCAAAGGTACCTTCGGTGATGGACTCAGCCATCTCCGGAACCTTGACGGTGTGGGAAGCGTAGCGCATGGACATGGTGGAGAACATGTTTCTGGGGTAAGACACCCGCACAGCGCGGGCGGGGACGTGTTTCAATGATCTAATGGTGCTGGTCAACATGGTTAAAAAAAGAGAAGAAAAATGGAGTGAAATGGAGACAAAATGGAGTAAAAGAGTGACAGAAAATGGACTAAATGAAATATAAAAGAAGACATTACAATGGATTAATAAGAAATACTAAGAAGAATAACTAAGAAGTGGAAGAATAACTAAGAACTAAGAACTAAGAAGATAAAGTAGATGTAGATGTAGATGTAGATGTAACACAACAGATCAGCTTCGCTAATCTGTTGTGTGTCCTGTACCCGAGTTGTCCGGGGTAGATGGTAATTATACAAGAGCTATTATTGGCTGAAGACCCGGAAAAAAGAGCAACGACATAGTGGGAATTAGTCAAGAAAGAAGGTGAATGAGAGTGTATGGGGGACCGCACAGATCGTATGCTGAGACCTGCGGACTTTGAGGAAGATTGAGGTGGTGGATGAGTATTAACATCATCCGTCTGAATGACTAGCAAGCGTTAGTATGCAGGATGTCCCGGGATTATGTAAGGTGCGTGGGTCTTCTCACATCTTCTTCATGTTCTTCTTAATCTTCTTCTTTCTTCATCTTTCGTCTTTCAGTCTTGAAGTCTCTCTAGTCTTTCGTCATCTTCTTAAGTCATTCAGTCTTAAGTCTTTGATCTTTAGTCTTAAGTCTTGAGTCTTCAGTCTCAAGTCTTCAGTCTTTCTAATCTTCTCAAAAACTCCTACCATTTCTACCTAATTAGTACTTCTTACATAATCCTCCATCGGTCGTTTACTGCCGATCACCCCTACCCTTTTCTCATCCTCTCTTCCATTTTCTCTCTATTTGTAGTCTGCCTCTTTTAGTCTTGTCTTTCCAGTCTATAGTCTTGTCTTTTCCGACTCAATGCCGATCGGCTGCTTGACAGCCGATCGATACCGGATGACCCCCGGACTTCTAAATTACTATTACTCATGTAAATAGTCATTAGTAAATAGTCATTACTGTACTTGTACTTAAATTGTCAATTCCTCTTTTTACCTTTTTATTCTTCTCTACTTTTATACTACTGTCTTACTCGAACAACTCACTTCGTTCGTTATTCTCGAACATCAATTTTTTTTCATCAACATGTTGAGATCATTCAAACGCCCTGCGTCCCTCCAGTTTGCCAGATACGCCTCCAAAAAGTACGATGTTGTTGTCGTTGGTGGTGGTCCAGGTGGCTATGTTGCCGCCATCAAAGCCGCCCAATTGGGTCTCAACACCGCCTGTATCGAGAAGCGTGGTTCCCTTGGTGGAACCTGTTTGAACGTCGGGTGCATTCCTTCCAAGTCCCTTCTCAATAACACCCATCTTTACCATCAGATCAAGCACGATACTGCTGCTAGAGGTATCGTCAACACTTCCGAGGTTGCTGTCGACTTTCCCCAGTTGATTGCCGCCAAGAACAAGGCCGTCAAGGGTCTTACTTCTGGTATCGAGATGTTGTTCAAGAAAAACAAGGTCGAGTACCTCAAGGGTGAGGGTTCTTTCCTCAACGAGAAGACTCTCCAGGTTAAGCCAACCGATGGTTCTGAGGCTCACGAGGTTGAGGCTGATAACATTATTGTTGCTACTGGTTCTGAACCAACTCCATTCCCTGGAATCACTATTGATGAAGAGAGAATTGTCACTTCGACCGGAATCTTGGACCTTAAGGAGATTCCAAAGCGTTTGTCCATCATTGGTGGTGGTATCATTGGTTTGGAGATGGCCAGTGTCTACGCACGTTTGGGCTCCGAAGTCACTGTGATTGAGTTCCAGAACGCAATTGGTGCGGGAATGGACGCCGAGGTTGCCAAGGCCTCCCAAAAGTTGCTCGCTAAGCAGGGACTCAAGTTCAAGTTGGGAACAAAGGTCACCAAGGGTGACCGTGACGGTGATATTGTCAAGATTGAGGTTGAGGATGTCAAGAGTGGTAAGAAGGAGGAGTTGGAGGCCGATGTCTTGTTGGTTGCCATTGGTAGAAGACCTTACACCAAGGGTCTTGACTTTGAAAAGGCCGGTTTGGAGTTGGATAACAGAGGTCGTTTGGTTATTGATGACCAGTTCAGAACCAAGCACGACCATATCCGTGTGATTGGTGATGTGACTTTTGGTCCAATGTTGGCCCACAAGGCTGAGGAGGAGGGTATTGCTGCCGCCGAGTACATCAAGCACGGCCACGGTCACGTTAACTACGCCAACATCCCTTCGGTCATGTACACCCACCCAGAGGTTGCGTGGGTTGGATTGAACGAGGAGCAGTTGAAGGAGAAGGGAATCAAGTACAAGGTGGGTAAGTTCCCATTCATTGCCAACTCCCGTGCAAAGACAAACTTGGACACTGATGGATTTGTCAAGTTCATTGCCGATGCCGAGACCCAGAGAGTGTTGGGTGTCCACATCATTGGAGCCAATGCCGGTGAGATGATTGCCGAGGCTGGATTGGCAATTGAGTACGGGGCCAGTACCGAGGATGTTGCGAGAACTTGTCACGCTCACCCTACGTTGAGTGAGGCGTTTAAGGAGGCTGCTTTGTCGACTTTTGATAAGCCAATTAACTTTTAACAGTGCAACAATTGAGCGAAGCGAAATTGTTGTACTGTTAAATGACTTCATCAATGAGCGCAACAATTGAGGAAGCGAAATTGTAGCGAGCGAATTGTTGAGGTAGACTCACAATGAGGTAGAGTGACGATCGTATAGTCGATAAAAGTAAAGTGATTTAGTGTAGACCGCACATCATCTCTCATCAAGTACATCGAGCGTAGCTCGATGTACGAGATGAGATGGTGTGCCAGAGTGCAAGTAAGTCTAAAGTATGATTGAGATGAGATGTTCCGATTTCTCAATGTACTTGATGTGATACTATGCCAGAGTGCAAGTTAGTATGATTTGAAGTGAGATGAATACACTTGATGTAAAAGTGAAGGAACATCTAAAACGTACCGCAATAATGAAGGGACAAGGGACACCCAGAGGTAAGTCTTTCAAAAGGTGTAGGGACATCTGAACGAATGTGAGCGAAGCGAACATGAGTGAATTAGTATCAAATGCATAATGGTAAATGAGATACTTCAAGAAAGTGAAGTCAAAGAGACACCTAAATTACTCTAGTAGGGACTCCAAGGGACATCTTGAAGAATTTAATTTCATAAAAGGTGTAGGGACAACTACGAATGCATAAAGGGACTTCCAAAGGTTGTATAAGTATGAGTTTTAGAAAGTACAAGTTCCAGAGTCAGGTTCCAAAGTGACCTGAAGAGCACCAGTTGTGCCTTGAAAGTATTGATGTACATGCCAGGCAAGTAGAAAATGCCAATCAATTGATATGAGAGTTTCCAAAGGTAGGTGATACTCAATGAGAGAAGTTTGGAGTGCAGAGAGTCTGATTTACTGGGATATGAGAAGGCTTTGGACATGTGAGGCGACTTCATGTGTCATTTAGGCTCTAAGTGTACAAGGACTATTTGAGCCAGCTAGTGGTGTTTCTGAGTTCTTGGATCAGATGTGAGAATAGTCAAGGCAGTCTCCCCTTCCCAATCGGGTAATTTCGAGATTGGTGAACAAGCGAGGTATGAACAAGCGAGGCGTGAACAAGGTACGAACTAGCGAGGTTGTGGTTGTGTGATCGCAGATGTCCACACAATCTTTTCTCGGGCCCATGACATGCACTATTCTCATCTTTATTCTATAATGCTCTCATCCTCAATGTCCAACATCAGCGTATGTGAATCTTCTTCCATCCTAGATTGGGAGGATTTGCTCAACGTTGTCAAGCACAAGAGCTACTTTTTAGAAGCTACTTGAGTAGCTGAAACTAGGTGTCTGCACCGCATAGCCATATCAGAAGTGGTGAGATGACATATGAAAAGTGCCTTTCTCAATGTGCACTCTAAAATTACTCCATTCATGGTCGCTCGGTTGTTCGCAGGCCACTACTTTCGCTTCACTTAATCAGATTGTATTTCTACCTTCCTTTCGCACTAGTATAAACCTGAGTAGTTGAAAGGTGGAGTCTCAAAATTTCGCAGCCATTGTGAATTGTTGAGTGACTGCCTATACAAATGTACTCAATGGGTAAACTCAATGGATATACGACTGGTGTTGTTCAGTTGTTAGGACCAGCCAAGCTTTCATCTCCGACTGCTTTGTATCGTTCAATCGATGCAGCTCTATATTCACTCTGTTACATAATGGATGTGCCCATGGCTGATTTTTATCCCACCTAACGAGCTAGCGTTTGCAGAATCAGTGAGCATGAAGAAACAAGTGGAGATTAAGAAGTTGAGAGGTTTCATAAATGTGTTCCAGTGTGGTTAATAAGTGATACAAATATTTCCAAAAAATTGCAAAATTTCACAATTGCGAATGGTCAAATAAAGAGAGCGAAAGGTTACAGAGAACTGATAGTCTTTATTGTAGGAACACATCATGACAAAAATTAACGCTTCCAGCAACCCTTTCGTTATTTTCGCTTCGAAGAAAAAAAAGAGAAGATTGACACGGACAGGAATCGAACCTGCAACCGTTGGATTTGGAATCCAAAACTCTACCATTGAGCCACCGCATCACCCTCTGATATAAAAGAGATTGTGGGAAATTATAAAGTGGTTTGTTGACTCTTAATCTATCGGCCACAGACCGCATAATGGGTGTTACGACAGCCCAAGCAATAAGGGAGTCTCCCCTTTATAATGAAACATACGAAATGTGCCCGAAAAGTTGTTTTGAATGTTTTTGTAAAGCTAGGTAAAAGATGGGGCGTATGCCCACTATACATTAATCAGTTAGCCAAAAAAGTACTGCTTATTCCTGGCCCTAACACTTCAAATCGTATTCAAGCCACGAGTTTGTCCGATAAGTATAAGTATAAGATATCGCAGCTCTTATTTGCGGCACCTCGAAGGATAAATATGCAGGCCATTTAAGTCAGCAATGGTATTCAACTGGTATTCAACTGGTATTCAACTGGTATTCAACTGGCAATCAACTGGCCTTCAACTGGCCTTCAACTGGCCTTCAACTGGAATCAACTGTCAGTAAACACAGATATTCATCACGGTTAAAACATGCCTGTATTTTCAACTCTTAATGTTGATGTAGTCAGCAACTCAAGAGTAATACTTTTTGCAATCATTCTCTAAACCAAGACTAGATTATTGGAAGATTTGAGATAATTTACGGAGCAGGTAAAAGCTTCGATCTCATCAATGAGGGATGGGAAAGCCCTTTTCTTAAATGCTTAACGTAGGGCAATCACAATGTAGGAATCATGGGCAATGAGTATATATCATCTTACATAATCGCCAAATGCGGTAATTTGTAGAAGACAGTCACTTCTTACGACTCAACCCTTACCTATACCATTACCACCACAACCACTCACTCACTCACTCGCTTCGCTCGTGAGCTCGTTTAAGTTAGTAGTCCTTAGACGCTCAATCGAACTTTACATGAGATCTTGATCATCCAATACAGCGGTGGTAAGCATGTTAAAATGTTTAAATTGTGGTGCGAGTAGTAAATTCATGGTGAAGACTAAAGTAGTCGATGTGTAGTGATATATAGTTGTGATTTAGAAGTTCTAATTTGAGGATATTCAATACTTTCATCAAGTGCGCGATATCTTACATAATCATCAAGGCAGTTGTATAGGCATGTAAGTATTCAAGTGTGATGGAATAATTTGTGAAGTTACTGAAATCGAGTGATTTGCTCTTATCTGGGTATTCAAACTCTCTGTTTACTCTCAATGAGCGCAGCTCATTGAAAGTAATTCAATCTTTCCCATGATATCTTACATAATCACACAATACAGCGGTGTAGCTTCAAGTGTGATGAAAATCTATGAAGAGGTTAAGTAGTTAGTGTAGTGAAAAGTTCTAATGTAGTGAAAAGTTTTAATGTAGTGAAAGTTATCTGGACATTCAATCTCACTGTTTACTCTCAATCTCACTAATTACTCTCAGAGCTGCGCTCCTTGAGAGTAATTCAATCAATTTCCTATGATAGCTTACATAATCACATAATACAGCGGTATAAGGTAAGTACTTCAAGTGTGATAAAAATTTACAAAGAGGTCAAGTTAGTAGTTGATGTGTAGTGAAAGCTCTATCTGGAAATCCAATCTCACTGTTTACTCTAAACCTCACATCTCTAAATTGAGCTGCGCTCAATTTAGGAAAGTTCGATTGAGAGTAAAAGTTCGATTGAAAGTTATTGAAAAATTTCAACATGCCCTCCCTTCATAAAATCCAGAACAATGTGGCACGCCACATCAAGCTGATGGACAAGAACCTCTGCGCCTCGCTCATACGCCACGAGCACATTGTCACCACGCGAACCAAGGCCAAAAGAGCCCAAGTCAAGATTGAAAAGTTTCTTTCGCAGGCCCTTCAACAGCAGCGTACGATGGCCGACAAGGACCTCACGCACCAGATGAAAAACGTGCACGCACTCGAGTTTTTGCAGCCTCCCGACCGCCGGGAGATCGGATCCAAGGTGCTTGGAGATTTGGCGCAGCGGTACCCCGAGAGAAAGACGGGATTCACACGGATCATCAAGTTGGAACCACGACTTGGAGAGGACAAGGCGCCGATGTCTGTGTTGGAGTTGGTGGACTCTGAGTACGAGATCAAGTTCTGGTACACAGCCAAGATTGCGGCGAGATTGGAGTTGCAGGGGTTGCCGTTGGATGCCATCACACAAAAGAATGTCACCAAATTGACGCAGTTCAGAAGGGACGGAGCGGAGCAGTTCAGGGAGGCGGTCGAGACGTGCAAGCAGGAGTTCTTTAAGGAGGATGTGAGCAATAAGCCGAACTTGGCGTTCCATGTGGGAGACAGAAAGGATGAGTTTGTGAGGTCCAAGAAGTTTACGACGGTGCCGAGGGAGAAGAGGGGGGGAGAGGTGCCGAGGTCGCCATTCCTCAACGAACAATAGTCAACGAACATGAGCGAAGCGAATGTGAGTGTGATTATTGGAGTGAGGATATTAGAAGAAAATGAATATCGAATTCACAATGAGCGAAGCGAATTGTGATTGAGGATTAGAAGTGAAAATTTGAGGAATTCGTACTTGTGAGTAATGAAATTCAAAGTGATGAAAATGAGGACTTTTGAGTATTGTCAGCATAGTGGGCATCACAGTGATAGGAGGAAGAGAAGTTCAAGTGATTGTGATTGTGAGTTCCGAGTATTGTGAGTATCGACATAAGTTGGTAATTGAGGAATTGAAATAAGAAGGTTGTGGGAACTGTGGAATTGTGGAAAACTGAGAGCAGACAAGAAGAGGAGTCATTGAGAATAGACAGAGGAGTGTAAATAGAATGCAAGAGCATAGATTAGCGAACAATTAACGAACATTCAACGAACAATTGAGCGAAGCGAAATTGTGAGTAGTGTTGGTTTGTAGAAAGGTAAAATTAGAAAGTGTAGTTAATGTAAAAGTAAGTGTAGTGTAGCTAAAAAGGAAAATAGTTAGTGTAGAAGAGTGTGTAGTCACAAAGTAAAAGAGTGTGTAGCTAAAAAGGAAAAGAATGTAGTTAATGTAGAAGTAGTGAAAAAAAGAGTGGTAGTTAAATAGAGTGAGAAAGGTTCTAGTATTCAAACATTTAGCAAACAATTTCGCCAATTGTGAGCATGAATAGTGGAAAAAGTGGAAGTATTAATGTAAGAAGAGATGATATTATCACTGAACAATTTCGCTAATTGTTCGCTCAATTGTTAGCGTAACTCTCATACCTTATTACCCCCCCAAAAACAAACAAGACGATTTCAAAACGACTTCAAAACAACACGAAGATACTTTGTATGGGGTGCTGGTGTCACCCTGTGTATTTGACGACCACCCCTTGGGGGACGCACGAGTAATTTACGTGTTTCATCGGTATGTAATTTACGCACGCATGTTGATGCAGGGGCCCACAAGCGTAGCGAACTGTGGTCACTGTAGTCTTCTTGTAGTCCGGGTCAACCTAGTCTGTCCGAGTCAACCTAGTAGATCAACTGGACCGTAAAGGTGAGCGAACAGTAGCATTATGAGAATGTATGAGAATATATATGAGAATACATATGAGCTTCGCTCATATATATTCATTAATCGTCTACACGCTCATGAGTGTCCTTTGTCCCACGTGATGTACAAACACTTTTTCTCCACAATCAAAACCAGAGGATCAATGTGGTTCAAAGGCAAGCTTTCCACCGCAGGCAAGGTTGCTGTTGTTGTTGGCGCGTCCCAGGGCGTGGGCGCGGAAATCTCCCAGCGGTTATTTGCCCAGGGATGCACGGTCATTATGGTTTCCAGAACTTTATCCAAGTTGGATGCTCAGGCTGATCGGATAAAGGAGGAGGTGAGGAAGGAGAAAAAGGGAGCAACTACAGCAACTACAGCAACTTCTGGTACAGAAGTTGCTGGAGTTGGTTCTACTGAAGTTACTTCCACTAAAGTTACTTCTACTACTGGTTCTACTAAAGTTGGTTCTACTGGTGCTGCTGCTGGAAAAGTCACTAGTGGAGTTACTTCTACTTCTACTGGTGCTACTTCTACTACTTCCGACCCCTCTTACATTTCAGACGACCAGCGCACTAAAGCCATCCAAGAACACCATCTCCAGAGTCTTCCTGTTTCCGATGACGACTCTGAAAAGAACTTTATTCACGAACACGTTGTTTCCGAATACGATAGCGATACTCCCACTCTCATCACTATTGCGTGCGATGCTTCATCCTATGAAGGGTGTGAGGTCTTATGGGAAGAAATCATGGCTGTGCGTAAATTGGACCCCGATTACATCTTTAACTGTGCCGGCAGTGCCACGGCCAAATTGTTCCGGGACCTCACTGCCGAGGACTTCAACACCGGGATTGATCTCAACTACAAGACCGCATTGAATGTGGTGCACACCGGATTCAAGCGGATATTGGCCACTTACCCACACCTCCAGTACAACGAGCACAAGCAGCGTCACGTTGTGGTATTTTCGTCAGTTGTCGCGTACTTCCCGTTCATTGGGTACTCGCAGTATGCGCCCATGAAGGCTGCGCTCCAGTCGTTGTCGCATGTGTTGCGCCAGGAGTTGAGGCCGTACAACTTTCGTGTGAGCTGTATTTACCCAGGGAACTTTGACAGCGAGGGGTTCCAGGAGGAGGAGAAGTTCAAGCCGGAGATCACACGCATCATCGAGGGGCTGAGCAAACCGATTCCGGCGGGGGAGTGTGCGGACATGATCTTGAACAAGTTGGACATGGGGTACGACTCGGTGACCACGGACTTTATTGGGTGGTTCTTGAGCAGCGGGGCGTTGGGAGTGCACCCGAGAGAGGGGGGGTATGTGCAGGTGGTGTTTGCGTTTATCTTGCTGCATATCATGCCGGTGGTGAACTTTTTTATACATCATGATATAAAGAAGTGGTTCAAGAAGACGCAGGGAAATAATGAAGACGAGAATAATCGAGAATAATCGAGCGAAGCGAGATTATTTGAGTTTCCAATAACAACTATAATGAAATAATCTCGCGAAGCGAGATTATTGAGTACCAAAAACAACTATAATCGAATTGATCACGCGAAGCGAGATTATTTGAGTGTTCAAAGAATAGGTGAGAGTAATCTTCGATTATTAGCCTCAAGAATACCGAAATTGAGACTGATGAGTAGCAAGTCGAAAAAATCGAGTGAAGTGAGATTTTGTGTCCAATAACACCATAATCGAAAATAATCTCGAAGTGAGATTATATGAGCCAAATGAAAATAGTTAAGTCTTGCAAGTGATTGAATAGAAGAAGGAAGTGATTGAGAATCAATAATCGATCGAGTTCGAGTCCATTGAAAATATTGGCAAGTTTATTGGGCTATTCTATACGAATAATCGAAATAACCCCATCGCTTGATTGTTGCGTTCCAACAAGTATGATTAAAGTTGTGTTGAAAAGAGGTCGAATGTCGAGTGAAATCTTATTGATGAACTCTCGATCATTTGGTGAATATCGGAAGAAGATCAGGACATGCAATGGGAATAATTGCTTGGTTGAAACTTAGCTTGTTGAGCAAACCTGATCGTGGTTAATCAACGGGGAGGTCAGTGGTCCGGAATAATAAGTGGTTCACCAGGCATTGGCAACCAAGATCTAATGAGAATGATCCCTGGAATGTGAATAAGAATACAGGAATGTGAATAAGAATACAAGTGGGTTCACTGAAAACATGGGTGAGTTCGAGTGGGCATGAATAGAGTAGTCGAGATCATCATGGAGGCGAGTGAGATTTCTGAAATTTGTGAAAGAAGCAAACAATCGAACGCAGTGAGATTGTTTGAATTATTTGATAAATCGAGTTAAGAAGACTCTTCACGAACTTCATGAATACGATGAGCGATGCGATTGCTACTGAGTGATATGAGAACACGAATGAAGAAAGAATTCGATTGGTGGACTTTTGTTTCATAAGATATAGGTTGCCAGTATTGTCAGACTATAATCGATATATTGTTCATTGCTGGTTTTGATCAGTACTGTCTTCTCCCGACTATAGTCTCACTTTGTTCGATTATAGCAACTTCGATTATAGTCTAGTCACTTTGATAGTGAATAAAACAAGATAAACGAATGTAGAAGTCAATCAAGAGTGCCCACATAGACTAGATGAAACAAGCACACTTGCAAAAATCATTCAATTATTCAGTTCATATGCTCTTCAATCTCTTATAGTATCAACCAACATCAATAAGCTTCCTATCCTACACACAATCTTCAGTACGTTTATTTCTACATCCGATACCAATAACCGTCAAATGGTCTAATAGGTAATGAGGCATAGAGCAACGTCTTGTATAGAGTTTTCATTGTATTTCATCTCTAACGTATTCACCTTCGACATTAGCGTAGATGAGGAAGTGAACTTCGTATACGTCCGCTCAACATCTTGGATTGTGCTAATGAAGATCACTAATATTTTCAACATTCACATATATTAGCGAAGCTAGTCTGTGCTTATAAATTTATTCACATAGACTAGCGAAGCTAGTCTATGCTCACCAATGCTCGGCCTCGAATAGGTTCGCTTCGCTCACCTATTCTCGGCAAGTTTATCAGCCAACCCCAACAACTTCCTATCCACAGCCATCCCCAACGAATACCAGTTAATTCCATACACCCAATTAACCATTCTCACAATCTCGTCGTTCCAAATATCCTTGGACGTCTCCGCCACACTCACGCGCTGCACCGAGTGCACGTGCGACGAGCGGGGGATGCTTTCCATGATCTGGTCGTGGTGTGTGAGGATACGGTTGTTGATGGTGCTGTTTGCCTTTCTTAATTGCAGGGACGCAAACGCCAGGTTCTTGTGGAAGTACTCACCAGTGTAGTAGGTGATGGCGGAGGTGAAGAGGACTCCGCCGAGAAAGCCGTGTATTCTGCCGCCCATATTACCTGAGAACAATTGAGCGAAGCGAAATTGTTTCTCAGTGTTTAATTGACCAATAGACTACCTTTTTTTTACTACACCAATTAAGCAGTCTAGTAAGTACAAGTAAAGTATAAACAAGTCTTGCAAGTCTAGCAAATCTCAGCAGTCTAAGTAAACAGCAGTCAAAGTAGAGATACATCCTATTGGTTGACTGTATTTACATGTTGTGTGAATTTACAGGTTAGACGACTACGAGTTACGATGGATGTGAATGGATGTGAATGGATACGAATGAGATGAGCGAATCGAGTGAGTAATTGAGTGGGGATTGAGAGTGATAAGAAGTCTTGAAGCTAGGTAAGAACAATTGAAAGAAAAGTAGAAAGTGCCAACGAATGAGTGCATCCTATAATTTCTTAAGGTCTTTTGTTCGATTCACAGTAAGAGGTTCACAGTAAGAGGTTCACAGTAAGAGCTGGGATCACTTTTCAATCTCACTTGGCTCGATTATTGGTTGAATCTTCTTTACCTTGAATCTTCTTACCTCTGTCACATCACTCATTCGCTTCGCTCATTTCGTGCATTCACTTCACTCGATTGGTTACTCTTGTTACGATTTAACGACTCCATCTAATCTTTATCTTTCACAAGATTGACGTGAAAGTCTTCTTCTGACTATCCGATCTTTCATACAGCTGTCAGTTCACTCTTCTATTACCTATGTACATTTGGTGAGGAAATTTGAGGTTGGAGCACTTCAATAGTTCATTCTATTTCGAGGTTGACTTTGTCAACTCGGTCATTGCAGTTGTTGTTCAACTCCCAACAATCTCGCCGCAATCCAATAGCTCGATTATTGTTAACAGCATTTTTAATGGTCTCTATATTATCTCTTCAAAGTAGGGTCAAGTGAAAACCCGTAAAACCCTCTTCTGAACTGTAGTGTACATATAATAACTATCACATCACTTCTATTACCTATGTACATTGCTATTCGGGTTGAATAATGGGTCGATTGAGGTTAGTGGAGCAGGAACGGCATTCCATATTATTTCTCGCGAGGATATTGCAATTGCCATTTATAAGTCACTCAACAATCTCGCAAAGCGAGATTGTTTCGACTAACTACAAGGGAATGAACCAACAATCTCGCTTTGCGAGATTGTTGAGAAATAGCCGCAATCGTTAGTAAAAATCTCGCTTCGCTCGATTTTTACTATGCCCTCCTTATAGCCCCCCTCAAAAACTCCAAAACATCTCTCTTCTCCAAAACCACACTCTTCCCCTCCTCTCTCAACAAAGCCACCTCCTCCTCTGCCTCTTTTGCTCCCCTCAACAAGAACGGCAACTGTTCCATGGCCCCTCCCAACTTTCCCAACTGTGGAGCGTACTTGTCTGCCTTCAACTGGGCGACGTACTCCAAGCCCTGGGCGAACTTGGGGTTGATATCTTCGGGGGTGTAGTCCAGCAACTGGGGCTGTATGCCAAAAAACGCAAACTGGAGGCGCACCAACTTGGTGTTGAAGTCATCCATCTCTGCCTCCAGTGCATTCAAGTAGCGTTCTCTGAACGAGTCCAAGTACTCGTTTTGCTCGGACTCCAAGAGCTGGGCTCTCTCGTACGCCACCTGTCTCTCCTGGAGCACTCTACGGATAGTTTTCTGGGTCTGGACGAGCTTTTCGTCGAGATCAAGGTGCTGCGACGTCTTCTTGTACCGGATACTCTCGCTGAGACGAACCTCGCGCGCAAGAATATTGCGCTCCTTGAGGCAAAGGTACCACAACAGGTGGAGGTCCTCGAACGATTTGCGGCGCAACTCGGCAAATGTCCAGGCACGCGACAGCGAGTCGATGTCTTCGGGAGCACGGAGTGCTTGGGTGGTCTCACTGCCTTGGGGGAAGAAGGCCCAGAGTGGGTGGTTGGGGCTGACTTCAAAGTTCTGGTGTGTGGGCACGATGGGGGGGCGCAACTTGATCTTCTGGGGGTTGAACAGAAGGTTGCGCGCCGGTTTGGCGGTGGTGGAGAGGTAGCGCATAGTGAAGAGTGAAAAATTGAGCACAATTTCAAATGAGCACAAGAGCGAAGCGATTGTGCGAATTGTAAATTGTGCGAATGTCCTAATTATCCTCAAATATTCTCACAATGGCGAAGCCATTGTGAAGAGGTATTCTAATGAGGTATTCTAATGACTTTCCATTATACACCATAGAAAAATCGTCATTATAAGGGTGCCCTCTTCTAATATTCTATGCCTATGAATCCTTGTATTCTCACTACTCTCGCTAAAATTCTTCAATTACTGAGACTGAAAATTTTTTCTCGCTAAAAAAATGAAACTTAGTGAGGAACAATCGAGCGTAGCGAGATTGTGTAGTGAGTGAGTGGTAATCTACGTACGATTATGAATATTAGCGATGTGGGAATAAGAGAATGATGCAAATGATATCTGAATACATGAGACTAGGGCATGAGAACATTATTGTAAGATCAGGTTAATTTGAGTTGTTTTCTTTCAGTCTTTTAACTTTCTCGTTCTGAATATCTGTCTATAGAATAGTGAGCTATGATTAGTGAGCTCTGAATAGTGAAATCACTAATGATATCTAAAAAATGTCTGACAAGGTTGAGAATTACTCTTGAGACAGTCTCATTTGAGGGAAACGTTCGTGTTCATGAATCCATGTTAAACTTCACCAATTGATGTTTCTCCTCACAATCTCGCTTCGCTCGATTGTGAGTCGATTGAATGTATTCAGCGAAAATTTCAATCGCTACGCTGATTGAAATTTTATTATGTCCACTGCTCCACCCCAACAAACCCAAGAACCCCTCGACCTCATACGCTTCCAGTTGGACGAATGCGTGTTGGTCAAGTTAAGAGGCGCGCGTGAAATGAAAGGCCGCCTTCAGGGCTACGATTCGCACTGCAACATGGTGTTGAGCGAGGCTGAGGAGTATATTTATACAGAGGAGGAAAAGCAGGTGAAGAAGACGGATATGGTGTTTGTGAGGGGAGATTCGGTGATATTGATTAGTCCTCTTAACTGATCAAATAATCGAGCGAAGCGAGATTATTTGAGCGGTGTTGGTCTCGAATAATTGAGCGAAGCGAGATTATTCGACTGCTATGGTGAGCGAAGTTAACGTCGAAATGAGCTAAGCGAACCACGAAATGAGCGAAGCGAATGAGAGAGAGACAGAGAAGAAGATTTAAGGTGAAGATTCAAGGTAATGAAGACCCAAGAGAAAAGTGGAGATACAAGGTAAATGGTGATTCAAGGTAAATTGGAAGATCCAAGGTAATTGTGTGATCGAGGGGTGGTTTAAGATAATGGATGAGGTAATGAGTGATGTGCGAATGAATGACAAGTGAACCAAGAGTGACTACGAACATAATTAAAGATGAGCAGTTCTCATCTACTTTAATGTCTCGTCAAACTCGATTCGCTTTGCTCATCGTTCGCTCATCGCTCATGATGTAACATACGAACAATGTAAGTTAGTGAATACGAGCAACGAAGAGACAGGCAAGTGGCTGCTGTAAGTGTAATAGCGTAAATTAGGGAAAGGTAGTACATAAAGTGATTCCTATTGAAGGTGTTCAGAGATACGGGTATTTTAAATATACCTTATTCAGGTGCACAATTCTCTTCTAAAGTATGTCTACGAGATACGCATAATCGAGTGAGCTAACGCATAATCGTAGAAGCTAACGGATAATCGAGTGAGCTAACGCATAATCTCGCTTCGCTCGATTTTTACTACTACTACTTTTACTACTACTTTAACTCTCTATGCCAATTGTTTCTATGCTAATTATTGTACACTGACTAAGCCCAAAATAATTCTATACCGACAGCCAGTGAGCAAGGCTTGATTGCACAATTGAGCCAAGATTCGGTTATGATCCTGATGACATTCACCAGTACTCTCGCTCATTGAGTAACAGAATACTTGAGCGACTGACAACTTCGCTTCGCTCAGTTGTTAGCTCGAACTTTCCGAACAAGCGAGCAAAACAGTAATGAGTGTATGGCTTGTTGAAGTTGCATAGTACATCCTCACAAAGACTCCGAAAATCAATCAGCCTTTGTCAACTCATCTTTGGCTTCTCGATACGTTTGCACCGTACATTTCTTTGATTTCATCTGGAAGATTTCAGGTCTTTTGCTGCAGCAGTACAATGGATGAGTCCGGGATCTTGTCGCATATATGATGCAGTGCTTTTTATATTACATCGCACATTCCAATCGAGGAGCGAGATTGGATTGCTCGCTCCAATGCTCAATGTCAGTGGAGTATTTATTACATGGCTGTCCGAGCTCATTGGAGATGCTCGATTGTGTTCATTTGGTTCTTGTATCATCGAGCGGGTGAAGATTAATGCTTCTCGATTCTGTTCATCAAGGTCTTGTATGACATTTCGCATCTCCAATCTCGCTCTGCTTGATTGGAGATTGAATACTCACAATGCTCGATTTTCAATGAAGCTCGATTGTGTTCATAATTTCTTGTTTGACAATTTGCATCTCCAGTCTCGCTCCGCTCGATTGGACATTGGTTCAATTGAGTATTTTTGTAAGTTCTTCAATCGGTGAGATTGTCAGTCTAATGATACAATCGTCTTCACTTGTTATAATTTAGCGTTCACATATTCCTTATTGCGATAATGGAGCGACTGTTTGTTAACCAAGCGTTCACCACTCTTTGATTCACAATCAAGCGAAGCGAGATTGTGAAATTTAATCAATTGTAATATCGATTGTGAACTTCATTCAATTGTAACCACAATCGGTAGTGAACTCACTCGATTGAACATTCCTCCTCATTAGCACAATCGAGTGAAGCGAGATTGTGAACTCACTCGATTGAAGTCTCCTCCTTATTAGCACAATCTCGCTTCACTCGATTGTGAACTTCACTCGATTGTGAACTTCACTCTATGGAGATTGTTCAATCCTGCCCGATTGTCATTGAGTTCTTGTATGACAATTCGCATCTCAATCTCGCTCCGCTCGATTGGGATGCTCAGTGAAGAATCCCCTTTATATCATCAATCCTCCTCGCATTCTCCCCCCACCTCTCTCTTGTCTCCTCCCCCACCCCAATCTGCTCCTCAATCACCCTGCACACCCCCCCAATCATCTCGTCGTACTCCTCCAACGACTTCACCAGGCGCCCCATTCTAAAGCTGTACCTGTCCTCGCCCACCCTGTCAAACATGCGGCGGTTCCCCAACAAGGAACTCACATCGACCTCGAACCCCACGTCTGCCATGAGCTCGTGGATCTCTGCGCTGGTGTACTCTAGCACGCTGGAATCGATGTCCTCGCTGCGCTTGCGTCTCAGGTAGCTTGGATTCAGGTAGTTCTTGACAAGAAGCGCCATTTTGTCAAGGAGCGGCTTTTGCATCAGCTTGATGTTGGTGATCTGGGCCTGGAGTGCACCCACGCGGGACTCAAGCAGCTCTTTTTCCCGCGCAAGATCAGAGGCGTACGTGGGGGGATACTGCTTGGATATTTCAACAGTCTGAATGAGTTGGTTGATGTGGTTGACATAAAGCAGGATGGTTTTGTCAATATGGAGGGGAGAAACAGAGTCGGATTTTTCTTTCTTCACTGAATTCTCATTGTCTTTCTGTTTCTCTTCATGTTTCTCTCTATTAGCTTCTTCATTCTCTTTATTCACTTCTTCTTTCTCATTCTCATTCTCATTCTCATTATCTTCATCCTTATTCTTCTCATTCTCATTCACTTCATGAACCTCCATTTGGTCTCTTTCCAAATAAGCCTGAAAAAGCTGTTGTCGCAACTTGAGGTACTGAGTAGACTGTTTATCGTCATATTTCACGTAGTTTGAGGTGGACTCTTCAATGAGTCGTTGTTGTTTGAAGGACATGAGAAGAGTGAGGGTCGAGAATCGAGAATCGCAGATGAAAAAAGATGAGATCGTACAATGAGCGAACTTATCAATTGAGCGAAGCGAAATTGATTACTAGTAGATCAACGAAGTCAAACGAGTGGAGCATGATTGCTACTCATTAGATTAACTAAGGCAAGATTAAGCAAGTATTTAATAAGCAATTGAGTGAAGCAATTTCAAGTAAATCAAGGACAAGTGATTAAGTGAATTGCAAGATCAAGACAAGCATTTGAGTGAATTGAGATCAGACAATTACGAGATTGCAGTGATATCACATCACAATCAATCATCCTCAATATTAATCACCAATTCGCTAATTGCCATCAATCTAATCATTCATCTTATCCACATTAACTCCAATGGTGACTAAAAGCATATACTGTCTTCGCCTATATGCAGTCTTCAGCGGTGACCTTTTATGAACAATGAGGAAATGTCCTTATTATCTGGTAATATGATAAGTGTAGTGATTGTCTCAATATTGCTTAATTGTAATAATATTCTGAACAATTGAGCGAAGCGAAATTGTTCACTTGTTCAATTGTTCACTTATTCACTTGTTAAAGTTGCGATCAAACAATTTCGCTACGCTCAATTGTTCTCCTGTAATGTCCGACCCCACCACCCTCACCCTCCTAGCAACCGCTATATCCCAAAACAAAGTCGACCTTTCGGAAACCTACGACAACATTGCAAATGTACTTTCTCCCGATCTCCACTACACCACTCCCGCAAACGTCTTGCATGTCCTCATAGAGTACACCAGTCCAATCACCCACCAAACAGAGCAAATCTACCACGTAGCGCAAAGATTTATAAAGAGAGTTTATAAGGGTTTGGAGGAGGAAGGAAGTGAAGGAAGTGAAGGAGTTAAAGGAAAAGGAAATGAAGGAATTAAAGGAAATGAAGGAAATGAACTGAATATGGGGGACACCACACTTGATTCGCTTCGCTCATCTAGTGCATCAGAGGTATTTGACATCGACGAACTAGCCACCTTTCTTCAAAACCAAGTCGGGTTCTACTCTCCCTCTATTTGTACATCCACTGCCGAATCACTTGCTAACCATTCCTTTAGACCAGGTTCAACTTATGACGAAGCATTATACACCTTTATCAAGAGCAAAATCCTCCATGATGCTCCCTACTATGACTACATGAAAGAGAGCTTGGAACTTCTTCCGTTAATTGGGTGTGCGTCCTATACCCAATGGCATCGTGGGGTCCTTGAACCGTACATTTATTATCACAAGTATTCAAAGAATCCGATTTCTTTGGAGGAGTATCTTGGAAGTGATCATTTTGAGTTGTTCACCACTACCACTGGTAACACCACTGGTGGTGGTTCTGTCTCCCCCCCCTGGATCACCAATGTCATCCTTCCTTGTGTGAAATATACCGGCGACTGCGACCGTCTCGTACAGTGGATCTGTACCGAGAGAAAACCCGTCAAGAGGTACAAGTTATGGAACCTTGTGGTTGCTGGACTTTCTAGGGAACATGTGGTGTTGGATGAGATTGTCACCACCTTTATTGCCCACTGTTACTATGATGCATTGACTGAGAAGATGAGTGGAGTTGAGGCCATGGAGGTTTACGATTCGATATCTTCGACCTTGTGGTATAGTAGGGGAGACGAGGTGAATAAAGAGAGGGTGTTTAAGGAGGTTGGAAGGGAGTTGGGAAGGTGGGAGAAGAGTATAGAGGGAGTAGGGGGAGTTGCAGGAGGGGGTTCCTTCTCCTCATTTCTTGATACCTTTGAAGTTCTCTTTACCCCCACCCTTTTATCAGATATAGTTGCGGTTTGTCAGAAACTATATCCCTTTAACCAAATGACCATAGCTACTTATTTGAAGACAAAGTGTGGGGTGATTAAACCAGATGTTTCTCCACTTGTTGCAAGTTTATCTAGATCAAACTATGCACAAATAGTAGAGGCGGTGAGAATCTACGAGAGGGAGTTTGGTCAATGTGGAGATGAAAAGCATGAGGGAATTAGTGAAGGGAAGTATGATGAAGAAACTAATCAAGACAACTTCTCTCTTCTTGCTAGAAAATGCCTTGAGGAAGGCATTTACGATCCAGCTGCTTACTCTAACGTACCCGATCTTCCCAACCTTGTGATTGAACACGCTTGGAAAACAATCGATGGGGCTTCGACTATTAAAGACCCTAAACTCCAGCAAGTGGCAGAGTCTCTTTCGTTGGTGGACTCCTCTCCTGAAATTCTCAAGTTGAAGCATTTCTTGACCGCAGTCGAGGGTTTGAGGAAGTATGGGGGGATGGGACCGCGCGAGGTCGCCAGAGCTCCTGTGCACGTGACCATGGGTCACGTGTTGAAACACGCGGGAATCTACAGAGACCACAAGCGCCTTCTGCAAATATGGGCAGAGTTGGAGCAAGTTGTGGGTGCTGACGACGCTGACCTCACCATTCTTGTTTTGGGTGCTGCCATTGAGCAAAAGGATGTGGTTTACGCCAACGATACTGCGCTTGATCTCCTCAAGAGCAACCCTTCTGTCTGTGCGAAGCACTGGGAGGAGATTCTGCGGATCGCGACCATTAGCACGGGCGACCGTGCTGAGGTTGCGCAGCAGCGGTATATTGTTTCGCTTCTCATGGGGTTGGAGGGTACAGATAGTGTGCTGTTGCTTGCGGCGTGGGAGGAGGTGAATGACCGGTTGAGCGAGCTCACCAATTGGGAAAATGAAAACTACTTTATGGAGGATAGCAAGAAGATCGAGGCGAGTGTGAATAACAAGTTGTTGACGTCGATGCACGATAGTTTGGGGAGTAACTTGGCGAATATTACAAATAGTACACAGGTGAGTGCGGCTGCAGCGGGGGATAAGTTGGGGAATTTGTTGGTGTCGGGTTTGGGGTGGGCGATTGGGGCAAATCAAACCAATTGAGCAAACATCAACAATATCGCGAAGCGATATTGTTGATGTTTGTTCAATGGTTCTATGGCACAAGAAAGAGCATATTATATCATGTTGATTGTTCATTGGTTCTATGGCACAAGAATAGAAAGCATGTTGTCTGTTTATTGTTGTATGATACAGACCGTATGAAGCGAGGTAGCCAGCAAACAAAGTGATGCTGGTTGTTGTGCTTGTACAAGAAAAGTCGGGCAACCAAACAAAACAAAAATCAAGCAAACTAAGCCAAGCAAACAATCGAAGCGATTGTTGGCTGTAATTGTGCTTATTGGATGGTCTCACATCCCAAGAAATTACCTGTTGATGTTGACTCAGTAGTAATGTAAACTCACCTATTGATGAATGCTGTACAATGATGAAGGAGTGATTTGCAGATTTATTCACAAACAATTCCTCCGGTTTCTTCGATACCCCTGGTTATACTTTAAATGGAAAAAAGTTCGAGATCATGTAGTGATGATGGATGAGTGCGCTGTTGAAGGACACTTGAGTATAGAGCGAAGCAACTTGAGTAAATGTGAGTCGAATGTCGCTACTCTCGATTTTTCATCTCCATAGATGAGCAAAGTGGACCTATGAACTAAGTACCTTCTTACCCTGTATCCCAACAAATCTCATATACCCCAGTCCTGTATCCATAGATCAGTAACTAGATAAGCGAAGCTCGCTCACCTCATCCATGTAACTGGATCCTTGTAAATCCTCTCATCTATGCCATCACGGTTGCAAATTGTGCTTTTCGAGTGGCTGCAAATCCAATTAGGAAATGGCTAGAATGTCTTCATATAGACTTGCAATAAGAGAGTGGATGAAGTGTTGTACGAGGTGAGCATGTAGAACGAGAGTGAGTGTAGTAGAACGAGAATGAGACTTTATCTATCTGCCATCTCTGGAATACTGAAAATCAGACGAGACTGTAGTGTAACAAAACCTTGACTTGCCAGGGATTGAGTACGTTGGTTGCTCAGTGTAGTTATTTACTATATTTGTTTAGCAAACTAGCTAGAGCTGTGTAGCTCAGTTTGTTATCCAGAAGATGTGTAGCGAACCTACACATCTGTTTCTCAGAGTTGTCTACAAGGAATCAGTCCTGTTCGGGGAGGACCCAGACTTAGTTCTCATACTCAATCATTTCTTTTATGAGCCTCATTTATGGACTGAACTGAGTTTACGAGTGAGTGAAGGTTAGTTACTGCCCATTTGACAAATAATTCATAAACAATTGAGCGAAGTGAAATTGTTTGTGAGTGCAATTAGAGTAATAAGTGTAATCAGAGTAACAATTGAGCGAACACAATTGAGCAACAAGCGAAGTAAATTGTTTGTGATAGTGCAACAACAATTAATGTGAGCAGACAATTGAGCAAAATTGTTGGAGCAATCAGAGTAAACAGCTGTGCAAGTTTAAACAATCAGGGTTGACAAAGTAACATTCTAGTCTTGCTCTATTCAGTCCTGTTTTATCAATTCTCTTCAGGACTAGCTCATTTCTTGTATAAATCACTCAGTAGACGAAATATACTTACATCAGCCTTGATGAAGTAATAGAGAGTGAAAGTGAGGAGTGAGAGTGAAGAGTGGGGATGAGCAGTGGGAATGAGGAGTGAGAACGAGTGGAGATGAAGAGAATCTAGGGAGCAAGCTCTAGACTTTCCCCTTTGGGAAAATCATTTTTGTGTAACATTTGCTCATCTCGCAACGTGGACATTTTGTGTTGCGTTTACCTCAACAGTAGCCGGTGTAGTATAGTGGTCAGTACACAACTTTGTGGCAGTTGAAACCCAGGTTCGATTCCTGGCACCGGCATTCTTTTTTGCGAATGTGAGCGAAGCGAACATGAGTTGGTGTGAGTGTTTGAGTGTATGTGACTGAATGTTATCTTGAGATGGCATCAAGAGGACGTAATTTTTGGACATAGATTGGGTGGAAGAGTAATGAAAAATTTAAATGCAAGTTCTAAGTTGTTTAGTCTGAGTAGCTGCAGATATTTCAGTTTCTATGTACTTGTAGTCTATTTCTAGTTTTCTTCCGGTGTAGTATAGTGGTCAGTACACAACTTTGTGGCAGTTGAAACCCAGGTTCGATTCCTGGCACCGGCATTCTTTTTTGCGAATGTGAGCGAAGCGAACATGAGTTGGTGTGAGTGTTTGAGTGTATGTGACTGAATGTTATCTTGAGATGGCATCAAGAGGACGTAATTTTTGGACATAGATTGGGTGGAAGAGTAATGAAAAATTTAAATGCAAGTTCTAAGTTGTTTAGTCTGAGTAGCTGCAGATATTTCAGTTTCTATGTACTTGTAGTCTATTTCTAGTTTTCTTCTAGTCTACTTCTTATTCTATGTATCTCAGTCTGATCATATTTCTGTTCCCTAATCCTTACATAATCAAATCCTTTCAATTTTCAGGCTCTTGTGTTTGGCTTCTGACATTGAATTCATGTTACTCACACTGAGGCGGTACATACGACAAATGAGCCAGTCCTTGGTGAGACCACAACTATGCAGAGAGAACTCGCGGCTTGAGACCGACCCCGACACTATCAAGGAACTCCAGGACCTCCTGTTTGACTTTCTGTCGCAACAGTCAGACCCATTTACCGACGACGATGAGACAATAATGCAGGCGTTGAAGTTTCACCAGGAGGGGGTAGGGAAAGAGAAGGTAGAGCAGCCCCAGATACAACAACAGGTGCAACAGGTACAGGTACAACAGGTACAGGTACAACAGATACAGCCAATACAACCACCACAGAAAATACAGATACAGCCGCTGAATGTACTGTCAAAGTTTAACTTACTGGATAGTCTGTTTAACATACTGTCTAACTTATCAAGCTTGTCTTCACAACTGCCTGTACAGACACAGACTAAAGAACAGGCTACACAGACACCTACAATACTCGATCAAATAACTTTAGACGCGTTTGGACACACAAAAAGTGGGAGTGAGAAAAGTGAGAATGTACAGAAAAAGGGAGAAATACAGCAGAAAACGATTGGGGAAAATGAGGGAAAAGGAGATAATAATGAGGTTTCAGTTACTGCTGACATAATAGCTAATGAGATTTGTATGGATGGAAAGGTGGAAGAAATTGAGGAAGAAGAATCTTCTTTTTACTCAGTTGTACCCCCAAAACCAAAGGTAAATTTGATTAGGCAGATGAAGCCATCTGAAGTTCAATCTAAATCTCCAGTTTCTGTCATCCCCCAAAGACGGGAAACATGTTGGGATGGAAAGTCGTTCAAATTACCTTCCAAGATTTCCAAAACTCTTTCATTTTCACGAGAAATGGCCACTTCGTCCAGACCACCTAGGGAAAGTAGAAGAAACCCCACCATTCAACTCGCGACCCAAAGACCCATGGAAGAAATTGACGAAAAAGGCAAGGTTGTCAAGCCCATGATGTTACTGGAGGAACAAGAGTATATTCTTGCGCAAGTTCTCAAAGGCACGTCGCTCTTTTACACGGGATCTGCCGGTACTGGTAAATCTGTGCTACTCAAGGCCATCATCAAGTCACTCAAGAAAAAGTACCGCAATGGCAGTGTTGCCGTCACTGCGTCCACTGGGTTGGCAGCGTGTAACATTGGCGGGATCACCCTCCACAGCTTTGCAGGAGTTGGGCTAGGGAATGAGCCTGTGGACAAGTTGATGAAGAAGGTTCGTCGTAGTAAAAAGGCCTTGGAGAGATGGTTGACCACCAAAGTATTGGTTATTGACGAGATCAGTATGGTTGACGGGCACTTTCTCAATAAGTTGAATGATATTGCGAAACGCGTCCGCAAAAGTCCACGTCCATTTGGGGGGATTCAAGTCGTGACATGTGGAGACTTTTTCCAACTTCCTCCGGTGGTGAAGGATGATTCGGATCCGTTTTTTGCATTTGAGTCCCAGGCATGGAAGGAGAATATCAATCTCACATTGATTCTTGTGGAGGTGTTTAGACAAAAGGGAGACGAGGTGTTTGTGGATATGTTGAACGAGATGAGAACTGGGGTTGTTAGTACACGGACCAAGTCCGAGTTTTCCAAGTTGACGAGACCTGTGGAGTGTCCGCCTGGGCTTTCACCGTCGCAGTTGTTTGCGACGAGATATGAGGTTGAGTGTTCAAACAATGAGAGATTGAGTAAGTTACCGGGGGAGGCACAGTTGTACAATGCGATGGACTCGGGGAGTTTGGCGGAACCACAGAAGCAGACGATGTTGAATAACTTTTTGGCACCGCAGAAGTTGTTCTTGAAGAGGGGGGCCCAGGTGATGTGTATCAAGAACTTTGACGATACGTTGGTGAATGGAACAATGGGGAAGGTGGTGGATTTCATGTACAAGGATGTTTATATGAAAGGAAGGGAGGAGAGAGAAGGGAGTGATAAGGGGAATGAGATGGAGGGAGGAAAGGAAAAAGAACAAGGAAAAGACATTGACAACGAAAAAGAAAGGGCCAGTGTCTCCCAAGACTATATCTTTGAAGACCTTGAGCTTCTGCTGAGTAATGTTTCTGAGACCAAGTCCAAGAATCGACAACGCAAGAAAGATGTGATGAAGGAAATGGATAATGGGTTAAAGAATAGGGAGTATCCTATTGTGAAGTTCACCATGCCGGATGGAATAAGTACACGGACTGTGATGTTTGAGCCTGAGGTATGGACGATTGAAGATGAGCGAGACGAGACTGTTCTTGCGTCGAGGGTCCAGTTTCCGTTGATATTGGCGTGGGCTCTTTCGATCCACAAGTCGCAGGGACAGACCTTGAGGTATGTCAAGGTTGATTTGCGGAATGTTTTTGAAAAGGGACAGGCGTATGTGGCGTTGTCGAGGGCTACGAGTAGGGAGGGGTTGCAGGTGTTGAATTTTAGGAATGACCGAGTGAATACGCATCCGAAGGTGAGGGCGTTTTATGAGACGTTGAGGCGGCATGGGGAGGAGACTATGGTGAGCGAACGACAACCGAGCGAAGCGAGGTTGTTGTGAGTACAGTGATCGAGCAACAATTGAGCGAAGCGAGATTGTCGCGAGTAACCTGAGGCAATTGAAAAAGCAATCTCGCTTCGCTCGATTGTTTCAACTTAGTGTTACGCGAATACTTCACAAGCTTTTTAACCGAACAATCTCGCTTCGCGAAATTGTTCGTACTTGTTCACGCGACTCGTCTAGTACAAGTAGTATATGGGAGACCCAACTTGAAGGGTATGGGTCCGGGTATGTATAGAATAAATTATTGAAAGAACGAACAATCGAGCGACAATCGAGCGAACAATCGAGCGAAGCGAGATTGTGAGTAGGTAGTGGTTGAGTGAGGAGTGAGGAGTGAGGAGTGAGGAGTGAGGAGTGAATGGGGACTGAGCAGTAAAGATGGTGTATATTGCCCTTTTTTCAAGTGGGGAGAATGGTACATGAATGGCTGGACTTCCCAAGTATGTATCTATCAAATCTATTTGTCTATTCGTAGGCCTATTCTATTTACATATACATTAAGTCATTTCACTCATGAGCTAAACATGAGCAAAGAGAATGTTGCTTCATTTGACTTCAATAGTGTGTTTATTCACATGAACGAAGCAAATGAACGAAGCAAATCTTGCACATTAAATCTCCACTGTCTGTTTTATCGCAACATTGATTCGCTATGTTGCTAATAACTCAACAGTCTATCTTCACTCATGTTGCCTAATAACTGCTGCCTGGCTCATTCGCAACACTCGCTTTGCTCGTGTTGCTCAAACTTCTTCGCTCGTGTTGCTCAAATTATAGTGAAGAGGCACCTCTCCCCCCACCCTATCCAACTTATTAAACAACACCACCTGCCCAAACCTCTCCATATCACTTCTCATCACCCTCTTACTCAACCCATACTGATTAAGCACAAACGTCACATCACTGCACTTTCTCAAATAAAACTGGGCCAAGTCCAGGATCGGGTCTGCCACCCCGTTAATTCCCTCTTTATTCGAAAAAGCCAACGTTGGTAATAAAGCATCTATACCCAAAATCACCATTTTTGAAAAAGGCACATCCTCAGATAAAAGTTTCAGTGCGTTCCACACTAGTTCCTTCTTTACTTTCACATGATCAGGCACCACAATTAATGTTTTCTCCCCATACTCCTTCCGTAATAGATCAATGACCACATTCAAGTTTGGAACAGTTCTCTCTTTCAAGTACTTCTTTTCATGATTCTTCATGTTGTTTTGTGTTGACAGACGATACTCCTCAATCAGTTTCCATAATTCGTATTGCAGAGCGGGAGCGTTTTTCTTTACATCTAGTGTTTGAAGGAGAAGTCGTCTCTTTTTCTTTTCACGTTCACCTTTATTTTCCTTTGCGTTCTCCTCTTCCTTTCTACTCTCTCCCTTCCCACTCTCTTCCTTCCCATCTTCCCTCTCTTTAAGCACTGCAAACCCCACCTTCACATCCACCTCTTTGAACTCTCCCCCCGCCAAAACGAGGGTATTTTCACTCTCTCTCAACGCCCTCTGTTCATTCGTGAGCCTGATTGAATTTTCAGCCAATCGTACCTGGGGATTGGCGCTTCTTTCAATGAATGATTTATACGGTGGGTCCTGTAATCCCACAAATGCAAATTGAATTGGTTTGTAAAGTAATGCACGTTTTTCCTTAGTTAATCGTTTTTGAAGGGCCTCATTTTTCTCCCCATTATTTTCATTATTCATATTCTCCTTATTCTTATTCATATTCTCCTTATTCTTATTCTCCATATTCTCCTTATTCCCATTATTCTTATCCTCCTCATCTTTTCTATTCCACCTTCTTTCTACCCTCTTTAACCTTCTCTCCAATCCTTTCTCAAAAGCACTTGTAGACTCCCTCTGTATACATTGGATCAACATCTCTACTGCACTCACATACCTCTTCTTTTCCGTCTGCACAACCGTACTCTCTCCCCCAATCCCCGGAGTCCGTGTAAACACATCAAAGTTATCGACCCCAACAAACCGAACAGACTCAAAGTTGTGGTTCTTGTAGTTCTTCAATTGCCCCAAAGTACCCACTATAATTTTAGGCTGTGAAATTTCCCCCGTTGAGTAAACCCTCTTGGTGTGTCCCAAAAACTGCACCGTTAACGACGACCTTGTGAGCTCGTAATTGGCCTGACGATCTCTTATTTCTCGTTCTTTCGTGAGCGTATCGGGACAGCATTCCGGTGGGATGCCTTCGAGTAGTTCCCTGGTGTATTTCTCGTACTTATCCACCATACCTTTGGTGGGCACCACAATAACACTATCGAGCTTGGACTTGGTCTGTAAAAGGTTGTACCTGGGGGTTGAGGTGAGTGAAAGGTTGAGGGCATAAAGTAGGAGACCAAGTGACTTGCCGGACCCTTGGTCGCCCCGGAGAATCAAGTTGTGACCGGAGCCCAAAATGCTCAACATCCGTCGTTGGTCATCGTGCGGCTCAGCATTGTAGTCGGGGACAGATCCAGTCCATGCGGAGGGGGGGAGAATGAGACGGTTGAGGCGTTCTTGGAAGAAGGGGAGGATTTTGTATGCAGTGAAGTCACCGGAGGGGAGGGTGAGCTTCATGACAATCGAGACAATCGAGCGAAGCGAGATTGTCTAGAGTGGTAGATCAATAAATGGATCCCTTGAATTATATCCTATATCCCAAATCGCTCCTAGGCTTTGAAACCTCAGTACTAACTTGTACAATTGTCTATCCAGATAGACTTCCAAATCTGGACTTTTTCGATGAGATGCAATGCGAAGATTTGGCTACAGAAAATCTGGAGTAGTATTACCGAACTCGTTGTATATGAGTAGTGACTTAGAATAAGTGACTTGAATTTGAAAGGTTATCTGATGAACCTGTCACTTAAGCTGTTGCTAAAATCAAAAATAGCATTAGCTTCGCTCAATGTTCGGTTCTCGAAATGTAGGATCGTGGATAAACGAGTGAAACAACAAGCTAATGAACAAGCGATTTACACTGATAATGGTTTATTAAAAGTACTTGCGTTGTATTTACCTCAAACGAGTTCGCCTCGTTTGAACATGTACTCCTTCCTTAACGATTTCACTTCATTATTCTCATGTACTGAAAATACCGAAACAACACACTTGCGACTACTCATGCACTCTTTTGAAAAGTGTACCCTCGGTCACTCGTTTAATGCACATGTACCTTCGAAAAATCCACTTGTAATTGTTCTAAACTTCTTCTCAAAGGCTTGTTGTCCCTTTGGCTTAGTCTCAGAAGTCGTAGATCGTGGATGTAGGAAATGGAATGGAACATGAATATTATTCAAAACGTTTCTCTTCCTCAAGTGTTTACCTTCTAAAACTCTTTCATCTTATACGCTCATCAAAACTCTACCTTTTCGTTCGCTACTCATCTATGTTCATCTCTTCTATGATTACGTAATTTTTCGCAGCCATTTGGCTGGTCATATAAATGTTTACCTTTTCAATCTAAATCTAACTTATGCATCTATTATTTAGCTAGACTTAATCAGCTTCTCTATATGTTTTATCTAAGGAAAGAAATTATTCAGCCAAGATTCGATTTGCTAGATGTCCAGCAATTTCATCTCGAAAGTCGATTGTACTCAGTAGTATCTCAACAACCTCGTTCGGTTGTCATGTTCGATTTTTCAATAATCAGGTCACAATTCAATCCCCTTATTTTGGTTTTTCAATAATCAAGTCAACCTCGCTTGTTACATCATTCAATAACCAAGTCAATTCAAAAATCTCGCTTCGCTCGATTTTTTCAAAATAGTCGCAATTTTAACAACCTCGCTTCGCTCGGTTGTTAAATACTATTCCTCCTAAAAATCCTCCTCTTCCCACTCTTCCTCTTATCAACCATCCCCGCAATCGCAGGAATCTTCCCCTCCTCCTCCCACTTACTAAACAACCCATCCGCATACGCCAACCCCACCTGATATATCTCGTCAAACTTGCCAAAGTCCAACGTTGCATAGTTATCGATTGGTGGCCTCAAGTAAATCACCCCCGGTGTATTCTTTGCCTGGTTCAACGCATTCACACTCGCGACATACGCCAACCTCATCTGGATATCCATCATATTTGGCGGATTCGGGTGCTTGGAAAACGGGTTCCATCTATTGAACAACACCCAGAACCCACTCAACGTATCACCATAGTCCATGGGTGTGCGGTCATCGGCAGACCCCACATCCACAGCAATAATGTACTTGGCTCCCTTCTTCTTCATCTCCATCACAGGGAGATTGTCGAGGTACCCTCCATCCAAAAGCATACATCCTTTGAATGCAATTGGGGGGAGAAGGCCAGCTAATGACATCGAGGCCCTGATAAATCTCCACAGGTACCCTTCTTCGTGTATATCCATGGTAGAGTTGGTGATATTGGTGGAGTTGCAAAAGAACTTGATCCAAAAATCTTCAATCTCCGCAGTCCCGAAAACCTTCCATATTCCCCTGTTGAACTCGTATCCTGTGATGTAAGACGTCACAGGGTACGTCAAGTCGAGAACCAGTCTCCACATCGAGGCAACTCTCCGCGCAAACTTCTTGGCCCGTCCGTATATCAGCACTATAT
The DNA here is from genome assembly GCA_030558435.1 of Kodamaea kakaduensis. Taxonomy (NCBI): domain Eukaryota; kingdom Fungi; phylum Ascomycota; class Pichiomycetes; order Serinales; family Debaryomycetaceae; genus Kodamaea; species Kodamaea kakaduensis. The sequence continues at coordinate 54,236 of JAJMSN010000063.1, forward strand.
TGTACTCCTTCGCGTAGAGTCCTCCAACAAACAGCCCAATCGAAGTACCCCCAATGAGATCCACGGGAATCCCGTGCTTCTCCAAGGCCGTGACGACTCCCACGTGCGACACTCCACGTGAACCACCTCCTCCCAACACAAGACCCACAGCCTCGTTGGACAAGATACGTGCGAGTCGCAAGAAATCGTTCTTGTGCATCTGGGTCAGTTTCAAGGACGCCGGCTCAATGCTTTTCTGGAACGAGTGCCCCAAAAACGACGTCATGGCGCGGTTCTTGACCGAAGCCACCCTAGGATTTGTCTTTTGGGAGATTTTAGCAGCAAGGTCCCTGATAATGTTTGGTCTGGCGGCCTTTGCGGGTCTCCGTGGCACCTCCATTTGGATATGATGGTGTCCCTGGATCCACATACGGTTTTTGAGCCAAATACTGGTGGATCCCGAAACCACACTGCGGTCTGGGTGAAGGAGACAAAGGTCAGTGCGAGCAGATGTTTTGAGCTTGAGAAGCAACCGCTCATAGTCACCAACCCCCGTGGCAACCACATCATCCTCTGCATCAGCCAAAAAGAGAATACAGTCACCTTGGGAAATACACGTGGATGTCCATGTCAGTTTCAACGGGGTATCACACACATACAAGACTGTTTCGTACTCCTCTTCAAGGTACGCAAAGTAACCAGATAACTTGAGATGAGCCAACTTTTCATCAAAGGCATTCCTCCCTAAATGTGAAAGGGTCGATGCCCTGTCCAATGCAATGACATTACGTCCAATTTGCTTGAGTGCCTGCTCCAAACGCTCTGCAAATTCCCGTACCACACCCAATCCAGTGTTGCACGGTACGATGGTGATTGTCTTGTAGTTTGTAGAGATTGACGGGGTGGTTGCGGTGGAAATCACACCCACTCCCCGCTCTGTAAACTCGCGACGTTCCCTCACTTCCTTAGCGACAATCCGCGAGATCTTCACCATAAGCGATGGGTTCTGCATCAGCAACATCTCGAAAAGCGTACGTGGAATACGTGCAGTCTCCGAGTCTCTCACTGCAATCAAGGAATTGGTCCGACGCAGAGCAGTCAAGACCTCCACCTCTCCAATCAGCTCGCCGTGTCCACACTCTCCTAAAATCTCAATATCCTCCTTTTTATTCTCTCCATCATCGATCCATTCCCTGGATCCTCGTGTATTGTTGCGTACCACCCGGAACCTTCCACTCAACACAATATGGAACCCATTGGCCCAGTCACCTTGGGCACAAAGGACGCCTCCAGCTGGAATGTGGCACCATTCCAAGGCAAAGTCAATGGTGATGATTTGGGTCAGCAACAAACTCTTGAGCTTGGTGGCTATGGGTAAAAGCAAGAAATAGTACTTGTCCATCAACCTCGAAATAGACTCTTTGCTAAGGTGGGCAACATAGGCCTTTTGACTAGCTTTAATGGTGGTGAGTGAACGGAACCCAAGAACCAGTGTGAGGTACCCTCCAATTCCTCCTTGCTCAACAGTGTAAAGAATGCCTTTGCTATCGCATACATCGAGAGTACCGTCAATAACATAGTAGAGACCAGTGCTAAAGGAACCTTCTTCAGCAAGAATGGTTCCGGCTTCCACATACTTGATACCGAGAGCTTTGACAAAGTCTCTTTTGACGGTGGAAAAGCTGGCTTCGGTGATGCTGCTGCGGCGGCCAGACCCAGAACCAGACCCATAGTATTCTCCAGAACGCTCGCTAGAGCGTTCTGGCTTTCCCGATCTTTCCTCCTTCTCCCTTTCTTCTCTATATCCTCTTCCCTCTTCCCTGTATCCTCTTCCCTCTTCTCTATATCCTCCCCTCTCTCTCTCTCCTCCCCTTTCTCCCCCCCTCTCTCTTTCTTCACCACTAACACTTCTTCCTCCCCTTTCTTCACCACTTACACTCCTTCCCCCGATTCCCCCAATCCCACTCACACTCCTCCCACTCCTATAAATACCACTTCCCCTCTCGACTGTTGGAAAAAACTTGTGCTTTGTAGGAAACTTATCGAACCCCACCACCGACGAGTCCGCAGACGTTGGTTCAATCGACGACTCATTAATCCCCAACATCTTGAAAATATTCTCCACAATTGCTGTACGCAACGACGATTCCTCGGTCTCTTCAAACTGGTTCAAAAACTCCGTTCTTGGATGTGATGCAAACGAAGTAATGGAATTTGGAAACGAGGGCCGGTCAGCCAACGATTTCTTCTTGAGTAATTTCCCAAGCTTGTCATTTTCTTCTTGTTTCCTCCTTTCCCTCTTTTCTCTATTCCTCTTCTCCCTATTCTCTGTGTCCCTCTTCTCATCATCTCTCTTCTCATCTCTCTTCTCATCTCTCTTCTCATCCTCCCTTCTTTCATCCTTCCTCTCCCTTTCCTCCCTTCTTTCTCTCTCTCCAACCTCTGACCTTCTAGATATCGGAACAGAACTCAACAAATCTCCCGGGTGACTGGACTTTGTTCTTGAATCCAAAAGCACATACCTCGAACTCGTTCGATTCATGACCGGACTCTCACTCTTGTGCTGCTCCCTTTCCCTGATATACGTGGAAGAAGGCCTGCTGGCCTTCTTCATGAGCCCATCGTACAAGTACGACGGCAACACATTGTCCAGACTCTCCTCATTGAGCCTAATCTCACTCTCCATAATCTGTTTCGTGAGCCCAAGATAATCGTGCACGGTCTTCATAGTCACCTTGTAAAGACGCGTAAGTACCATAGTCACAATGTGTGACGTTGCCTTGGGAAACTTGCGGTGTACTCTCTGGAACGAGATTCGAGGAATAATCGCAATGGTGGCTCCAGACTCAGATGGTTTGGCACGAGTAACAATATTGGGGTAATCATCGTACTCATGTTCATAGTGGTTGTGCCCCCTCCTGTCTTCGTACTTTTCTTCATAATCCCTTTCTCCAAAATAATCATCAGTCTCTCTCCCCAAACTAAAGTTGGCCAATCCCCGCTTAAACTTTTCTTCTCTATCATCTTCCTTTAGCTTCAAATTTTCACTCAACTCATTTATCGACAGACTCGATGTATTCTGAGAAAGTAAATCTCCAAAAGGTCTCTTTGAATCCTGGAACAAATCAAGAGTACTGATTAAACTCGATAATGGCGCACCACTCTTGACTTCATTCAACAACTGGTACCGCTGGTTGCCCAAAAAAAGCACATCGTCTTCTTCAAAGCTCAATTCTGTGCTGGGAGTGTCTTGGTTGGAGATCTTGGTGTACACTTGCATCACACCTTCCACCACGATTGAAAACCCCAAGGACTCGTCAAGGTACAAGATTTCGTCTGGCGAGAGTTTCTGTGTGGTCATGGACTTTGTCAACTCATTAAAGACTGGGCGTTCGAGGTACCCAAAGATCTTGATTGCACTGAGGAACTCATCGAGGTAATTGACCCCGCGTTTCTTTTCGATCTTTTTGGAGTTGAGCTGCTCTACAAGGTTGTTTACCGTGCCTTTATGGTGGTCAGTGGTGGTGTTTTTGGAGTAGCGCGTGAGGAAGATGTACCGCACAACCAAGTAGATTACACTGATCATCGCGCCCATGATCACTAGAACCAGCAGGAGTGTGAGGTGAATCTCAAGGTTCACTTGGAGAATGTTAAGGAGAACCAGCGGGAGGTGGAGGACAAACCAATTGACCATCTTAAAGAAGAACCATGATGCAAACCAAAAGGTGGCTGTAAGAAACGAAAGCGACGACGATTCTCGAGGAGATGGTAGTTCAAGAATGGTTGAAAGATCGGTGGTGGGAAGGGATGTAAAGGATGAGGACATGTAGTTGATGGCTAATGTAGTAATGTTCGTAGTTGGCTAATGTAGTAGTATAGTAGTAATGGTTGGCTAGTGTAGATTGCCTTGTTGATGTGATTATAAAGTAATGTAGTGAAGTGTGTAGTTATGTGTGTTATGAAGTGTGTTATGAAGTAGTATGTAATACCATTCGTTATCTATGCTGATGAGATGTAATGCTAATGTTAATTGTTTGGCGCGGAAAAAGCCCTGTATAAAATGTGGAGCAACGATCCGAGACAAAAATATTGCTTGTTGCTTGTGATCCAATTTATTATTGTGTTGTGCTGTATTGGATGGTGTTGCTATATTGACTATTGATCTTCTACTTCTACTCAATTGTACTCAATTTTACTCTATATTCTATCTCACTATACCACTATATCCTATCACTCTCACTATCTCACTATATCCTTACTATCATCACTCTTCTCAAATATTGACCATTATCCATCACTATCCTACCCCATATCATAATACTTCCAATATATCTATCCTAGTGACTCAACCCCTCATTCACTGACCACTGATCATACATTCACCCTGTTCATGTATCATGTCTTATCCTCTTTCCCTTTTAGGAAAATTCGAGAAGAGCTTCGAGGGCGATTTTGATTGAAGCATTCGAAACAGTCGAGTAGATGATACATTCATAATGGTGGATACACTAATCTCTTATTGATGCTTTATGGGTAACACTCATTGTAAAACCCACTACTATTTCTGCATCTAGTTGATGTTTAAGCTTTACATGTTTGCTGACCAATGTACATATCTTCGGTTTATTAACCGAATGAGTGAGATGTTCCGAAAATGTTTAAAAAATCCTCTAAATATTAGCGAAACTAGCATACATGACCATAGATGATAGATGAGCATAAATGAGCGGAGCGAATCTATGCGAATATAGAGACTACTCTCCTAAGTAGGGATCATCTACGCCAGGGATCAACCTCGTCATTTTTGCTTATATGCAGGATAAACATCAAACGTCTTCTGTTATTCTCAATTTCCCCCCTCTTCTTCAACAAATCCGAGATAGTTTAGTGGCTAGAATCTCCGCTTGTCGCGCGGAGGACCGGGGTTCAA
>JAJMSN010000064.1:0-57326 GCA_030558435.1 Kodamaea kakaduensis
CGGGGAATCGAACCCCGATCTGCTCGGTGAGAGCGAACTGTGCTAGCCATTACACCATATCGGATTTTTACGAAAGGTGACAAAAATACGCCTACAGCTGGCGGCGACAACATTTTGCCGCTGACAAAAAGAAAAAAAATTGCCGCAAAACTTTTGCAACAACTATGGAAAGCTTTCACTTCAACTCTGATACGCCGCCCAAGTTCAACGACCAATGGACGTCGCCGTCGATGTTCAACCTCAAGTTTGATCTTGAGTATAAGCGCAGAGCCCAATCTTCACTGCTGCAAAATCATGCTGACCATTCCGACTTTTCTCTTGGGGTCCGACACAGACCACGGCATGGACTGAGTTCCCCCTTTATTCATGGACTTAGATATGGGTACAGTATCTCGAGAGGTGATGAAATAGATGAAGTGGAAAACGTACGCCCTTTTTCGCTAACTGGTGCGCTAACTTCCTGCGTGTCCACAGTACACAAACCTATTGCTTTCGACGACCACATAAAATTGATTACCGAAGATGATTTTAGCAGATCTGATGACAGCAAGACCGAGCCGGAAATACCTGATAGCAGTTTCTTTCGGAATTACGAAACGCCCCAAAGAAGTCAATTGCTTGAGAAAGAGGAAGTGAAGCTTGAGGAGAATGTGCTTGATGAGAAAGTTTTGCTTGATGAGAAAGTTTTGCTTGATGAGAAAGTTGAACATGAGGAAAAAGTTAAACTAGAGATGGAAGTTAAACTTGAAGAGCCTGAACTTGAAGGTAATCTGGAGTACAAGCTGGAAGAATCTGAGGTTGAGAGAAAACTTGAGGAGAGGAAACCCAAAAAACGAGGGCGTAGAAGGAAAAAGCGAGGTCCTCCAGTGCCCTATACTGGGAAAAAGCGTGGCCGTAAACCTAAAAACCCAGCTTTGCAGATCCCGAACGAAACACAAAAGACGTGCTCGAATGAATCACAAAATAGTCTTTATGAGCCAGAACCCAAAGTTCGGGACTTTTCAGGTACAGAGCACGATAAGAAGCGCAAGTTGGGTCCTCGGTCCAAAAGTGGTTGCTGGACATGCAGGGTCCGCCACAAGGCGTGTCCGGAGGACCGGCCATTTTGCAGTCAGTGCATCAGATTGAATTTGGAGTGCGATTACCTGGCATTACGTCCAGCGTACATGTACGACCCATCTACCCAGAGCGCGAAACTAAGGGAGATACGTGCCATCACCAACAAGCAAAAGCGGATAAATTTCTCAAAGAAACGGAAGGACCCCGAGCTTGAAGTGGAGAATGAAATTAAAAGACTTTGCTGCGAGAGGGAGGAAAGAAATGAAGATGTGCCGATTTCAATGAATACAGCGGAATTCAAAGCTACATCAAGCCGAGAAGAGTAGCTTTTGGTAGCTTTTGGTAGCTTTGGCTAGCTTTGGCTAGCTTTGGCTAGCTTTTGGGTAGTTCATTTGGGAAATTTATCAAGCCGAGAAGAGACTGTTTTTGTGTTTTTTTCCCTGTTCGCGTTCACTAGGGGACGTTTTGAAAACGACAAATTTCAACGCACAAATTTCGGTCCAGATCTAAGCATGCACTTGTTGACTCTAGTGACGTTTTTGGCGGGGTTAGCGAACGCCTTTTACCTTCCGGGTGTTGCTCCGACCAACTATGGAAGTGGTGATACTATTCCATTGCTTGTGAATCACCTTACTCCTTCAATGCAACACGCCAATAGCAAGGCCAAAGCAGATACATACGTGTACTCGTATGACTACTACTATCCAAAATTCCATTTTTGCCAGCCCAAAGGTGGCCCAGTGAAGCAGCTGGAGTCTCTCGGGTCCATTATCTTTGGAGACCGTATTTTCAATTCTCCCTTTGAGATTAAAATGTTGCAGAACAAGACATGTGAGAAGATGTGCCAGTCGACCTATAGAAAGATTGATGCTGTCTTTGTGAACCGTAACATCAGAGCTGGGTACAACCACAACTGGATCATAGATGGTTTGCCTGCTGCTAGACACGTTTATGAGGAAAGCACCAAGTCTGAGTTTTACGGTACCGGATTCCTGATTGGTAGTATCGACAGCCAGAATGTTGCATCGCTTTACAACCACTTTGAAATCAATGTTGAGTACCACCAGAGAAAGCCCAATGTGTACCGTGTTGTTGGTGTCACCGTCGTTCCATCTTCCCTTGACCGTACTGCATTGGGCGAGGGTGCATCCAAGGACGATTTCTGTTCCCCCTCCCTCAAGCCAGTCAAGTTAGACCACGAGAAGGAGACCGATGTTGACTTTTCGTACTCTGTCAACTTTATCGAGTCCGAGACCCCATGGGCCACCAGATGGGACAAGTACTTGCACGTTTACGACCCCAAGATCCAGTGGTTCTCGCTCATCAATTTCTCGCTCATTGTTATCATTTTGGGTATTATCATCGGGCACATTTTGATGAAGACCTTGAAGAACGATATCATCAAGTACAACGAAGTCAACTTGGACGACGATGTTTCCGACGAAAGTGGCTGGAAGTTGGTGCACGGAGACGTTTTCCGTCCTCCAAAGCAAAAGTTGTTGTTGTCCATCCTTGTTGGAAGTGGGTGTCAAATCTTTTTGATGGTATTGGTCACCATTGTCTTTGCACTTTTCGGTTTGCTTTCGCCTCTGAACAGAGGTTCCTTGCTGACATTCATGTTTATCTTGTACATTGGTTTCAGCATTGTTGCCTCCTTTGTGAGCGGGTACTTGTACCGTTTCTTTGGTGGAGAGAACTGGAAGTTGAACATGGCCTTGACTCCTGTTCTTGTCCCCGGTCTTCTTTTCGGCATTTTTGTCTTGTTGAACTTCTTTTTGATTAGCGTGAGCTCATCTGGTGCCATCCCCATCGGCACGATGTTTGCTATCATTGTGTTCTGGTTCTTCTTCTCGATCCCCTTGTCGATTGTCGGCTCTATTTTGGCGCTGAAGAGACCCATTCTCAGCGTTCCAGTGAGAACTAACCAGATCCCACGCCAGATCCCCCCTCAACCATGGTACCTCCGCACATTGCCAATTATGTTGATTGCAGGTATCTTCCCCTTTGGGCTGATTGCTGTTGAGATGTACTTTATCTACCTGAGTTTGTGGTTCAACAGAATCTACTACATGTTTGGATTCTTGTTCTTCTGCTTCCTTTTGATGGTGATGACCACCTCCTTGATTTCCGTGATGATGATCTACTACACATTGTGCACCGAAAACTACAAGTGGCAATGGAAGTCGTTGTTCATTGGAGGAGGATGTGCCATCTACGTGTTCTTGCACTCCATGTTTTTGACTGGAGGAGGTAGCTTGAAGGGCTTGACGTCTGTTGTTCTCTATGTTGGGTACTCGACAATGGTGAGTTTCCTCGTATTCTTGTGCTGTGGATCCATTGGATTTGTGAGTTCGGTTGCGTTTGTGCGTGCCATCTACAGCCAAATTAAAATTGATTAGGTAGTGAGAACAAATGAGCGGAGCGAATTTGTTGATGAAGGAGTAAGTGAAAAATGAGCTAGAAAGTGTAGATGAACAAATGAGCGGATTTGTGACAAGTGAACAAATAGTGAGAACAAATGAGCGGAGCGAATTTGTTCGCTGATGAGAGCCAAGAGAATGTAGATCACGATAAAGTGAGAATTAGCGGTACGAAACAATTGAGAACAAATGAGAAACAATTTGTAGATCTACAATCAACAATTGAAAACAAATTCGCTTCGCTCATTTGCTTCCGCTTCTCATTTACGAACATTTGATTACAGCCAACAAAAGAGCAACAAATTCGCTTCGCTCATTTGTTTGCTCATTTGTTTTTATACTTCGTAGCCCTGGTATTACAATATACGCTTACATATTCACTGCTATTAAGCAAGCAAAAGATAATAAATAATGGTAGGTGGGAGATGACTGGCAGCACAGGTGACATTAAAAATACAATGGAATACCGGAAAATAAGAGGGAAGCAGCGGACTGAAGTTGTGACGCTTCAATATTCCAACAATTGATGTAGGGCAAACGCGCAATGGTACTAGAATGCTTAATTCTCGCTGTTCAACTTTGATCGGCGGGCAACAGGTATCAGATTAGCAAGTTCAAGCAAAAGGTTGAACATTTGAGCGGAGCTCAATTGTTCTGATTCAGCCGAATGCCCACAATTGTTCTCAATATCTTCAGTTATTCGTAGTTGCATTGAACAATTTCGCTCAATTGTATTAAATTATTCGTAGTTGCGTTGAAGAGTTTCGCTCTGCTCAGTGGTTCTCAATTATTCTTGAGGGTATTGAATAGTTTCGCTTCACTCAATTGTTCGCTCAACTGTTTTCAATTCTTAGTTATATTGAATATTTTGCTTCGCTCAAATGTTCGCTCAATTGTTGTCAATTATTAGTTGTATGATCAATTTCGAACAACTTCGAACAATTTCGCTTCGCTAAATTGTTCTCAAATTAGTTGTATGAACAGTTAGAACAACTTCGAACAATTTCGCTTCGCTCAATTGTTCTCAAATAAGTTGCATGAACAATTACAAACAATTTCGCTTCGCTCAATTGTTTGCAATTGTTCACGTATAACCCTCCCTACTCTCCCCCTCAATCAAAGCCACCGCCTTCCCCCCCATCGTCTTCGACCACCCCACCAAACTCTCTCTCAACCCCACATCCCCCCCCTTGCGAATCCCAAACGACAAGCCATACTCCCCTATCCTATTCTTTATGGCCCCCGTAGCCACTCTCCCCAACTGCAAATTCGACAAATTTAGGCTCAACAAGTTAAAACTCACCAGAAGGTCGCCGTCTATCTTGCAACACCTATTGTGGAGCTCTGCAAGATGGTCCAGTCGCGTCTGCGCCCCAATCAACTCAGCCAACGCATCCACCACAACCTTACTGAGCTTTATCAAGCGGAACAACTGCCCAAACGCAATGTTCACCAAGGGATTCACAGTCTCCGGACTCTGTCCCTCTGTGCTGATATAGTTTGAGAAATGCAATATGGTACTCGAAAGTTTCTTCAACAAGCGGATCAACTTGACGTTATGGTCCATCAAGTTCTCAAGAACTTCTTCGGTGTCGTCATTTATAGGCAACTGCGTCACCTCCACCAAGAACCGGTAAAACAGCATCTTTTCAGCCATGAGTGTCTGGAAGTGCGCGCAAAAGTCGGTGCCAGCTGAAGGCCCAATTTGCGGAAAGTCGGCCTTAGGGCCCCACACCAAGATGGCATCACGTGATTGAACAAGGCTGTCCAACATGGGTGCTGCGTAAAAGTAGGGACACTCTGGGAAGAGCGACATGTGCTTTGTCAATAGCGGCAAAAAGCTATTCCCCCCAACGGATCTCTGTACACCAAAACTGAGGCAGTGTAACAGGTCGATTATTTGAAGACAGTGGTAGAGTTTTGGGAGGTAGAGATGTATAGCGTCCACAGAATGATTCTCTTTAGAGGCTGCAAAGTTCTCGAGAACATGGAAATCGTTAAAGATGGCCAACACAGATGCAATGCCCACCAGGTAAGTGTCACCACTAAGAAGCACGGCGTAGTTCAAGAGCACAAGGGCACTGAAGAACAAAATGAGCGTCAGGTCCCGCACGTCAATCTGCAGCGCGCTGAACGGGTAGAGCGATAACATGTGTGCGAGTGCACGTGCCGCGTCTCCTGCGCTCAAAGTGCGGAAGTGGGCGAGGTGGTGGAGCGAGGCACTGAATACCTCGAGAACAGCAGCATCACATGGTTCTTCAAGGAGACGGGGGATGTATTGGGGGTCCACGGGTAGAATTGGGAATGTTTTGTGGAAGTGGGTGTAGTAGTGGGTGAGGTTGTTCGAAAGGGTAGCTGATAACGTACCTGGTCCGTTAGGACCGGGTACACTTCCAGTATGTCCTATTCCAGTATGTGTTGCTGTGTTTCCTATTCCAGTATGTGTTCCTTGTGTATGTGTTCCAGTCTGTCCTATTCCAGTATGTGTTCCAGTGTGTATTCCAGTCTGTCCATGTATTCCTGTTCCATGTCCTGTTCCATTATTCAGACCCACCCCCGGTATACCATTTCCTCCCTCCTTCTTCACATTTATTGGCGGCAAACCGTATCCCAGGTACTGGTACTGATGATAATTCGAATCGATCGTTGTCCTATTCAACCTCCCAGTCAAACTTGAAAGCGACAGTATCAGATTACGGGGCGACAACAGCGCCATCAGACTCCTCAGCGACCCATTGTACCCCAGTCTCACCAGGTAAAAGTCGTCCTCTGAATCGGACTCGGTTCCGCTGGGATTACGGTACATTATCCTCAGACCATTGGTGGAGGTGGACAGCACCAGGTCCACACTGGATCTTCTACGGCCTTGTGGGGGTCCCACCAGCAGGCGCCGTGATCCACCAGGCATCTCATAGGGCACTTTCCAGAAGGGCCCTTGGATAGGAGGCAGTTCCACTCCGGGGGTGGTGGGGGCAGGTGTGGGTACAAGTCCAATGGGTTTGGATGAGAAGGGGAGGGGTGCTGAGATGGGATGGATGGAGGTGGAGGGGGAGTTACCAAGTGGACCGGCAGGTCCACTTGTACTCACACCACTTGTACTTGGTCCACTTGCACCACTTGGTCCACTTACTGAACCTCGACCACCCGCTGATCCACCAAGTGGACCTGCCGGTCCACTTGGAGCACTTTGAGAACCTGAAGCATTACTTGTCCCAAGTGGACCGTCAGGTCCACTTGGAGCACTTGGTCCCTTCATTGTGTAACCCACCAACGGCGGCAAAATTATCGAACCCTTTGGAAACGGCAACGGTTGCGGTACCGGCACCTGGTAATACGACTCCTTCAACGTTCTGTCAGTAATCTTATCCTCCAAGTCCCGGATATACCCCTTTGAAGGCCCTCTTTTGAGCGGCACGCGCAGAAAGGTGCAATTCTCGCTGTTTTTCACACAGTTGTGGCAGATCTTGGTGACCTCCTGGAGCAGCGTCAGGTACTCGGCGTTGCACTTGATTTTCTTGCGCCGACACAGGTCACACGCCCGCGACACCTTCAGTCTTTTGCGCGGTTGGTCGTCGTCTTTGGGACTCTGCGACGTGGGACTGTACTGCGGCGTCGTTTTGGTCTCGCTGGAATCGCTCCCGTTCTTGTCTTCCACAGCGTCTCTGGGGCCGTCGCTCAGCCGTACCTTCTCCATGTCTTTCTCTTGGGGCTCGTCGGGTTGTGCCATTCGTGGAGAAAAAAACAGTGTAAACGGAATTAAGTGGGGAAAAAATACGATGAAAAGTACCATTCACAGAACTTGTTCTGTGAATGCTTTTTTCTTCATTCTACACTCTATTCCATTCTCCTACATCTACACTATCCCACATCTACACTACCCACACACTCTCCTCTACACTCTCCATCTACACTCTCCATCTACACTCCATCTACACTTCATATTACTACATCCCATCTACATCCACTCCATCATTCACTCACTCCCCCAACTACCGTACTCACCTTCTGCTCTACCCAATCCTCCACCTCCTTGGGGGCTGGCACTCCCCCAATTGCACCCCGGGTCTCCATTAGCTCCGGAAAAACTTCACGGCAAATTTGGGGGTTCTGAGCGCAGCCTCGTAAATCCTTCCACAGAACCGAGGAAAATGATCTTGGTGTGAAGGTGGGTATGAGTGAAGAGACATAATTGAATACACGTATGTGTTCACATATGTGAGCACATGAACACATATTAAGGACGTATGGGGAAGAAGATTGTGAAAGAGATGTGAGAATGGAAAGAACATGGAGTCAGTTTAAACTTGCTGAATTGTCAGCCTGCAAGATTGAGCCTTGGAATATGTTAGTGTGCACTACTTCTATTTATAAGCACCACAGACAATCAAGCAACAGCTGCAGACTGTTATTTTTGCTTGAAGGTAGTCAGTCATAGTATTTTCAGTAGTATTTTTAGTCATAGTATTTTCAGTCTGTCTTAGTCTTCAGTAGTCTTCAGTAGTCTTCAATCATCTTCATCTTCAATCATATCTAATCACACCTTCAATCATCTTCAATAATATCTAATCACTTGAATCATCTTCAATAATATCTAATCACATCTTCAATCACCTTCAATCATACTCAATCATACTCAATCATCTTCAATCATCTCATTGTACCAACTATTCTTCCGTCTGATCACTCATCTCATTTAAGGTTTCCGCTTTTGTGTCAGTCCGGGGTAATGTAACATGCCCCACAAAAGCGATTGCAACCTCCAGGTTTCAGATGCGATGACTAAACTCACATTACAGATTGATAAACGGAGGGTGTAGAGTACTGGTACTGGGAGTACTGATACTGTAGAGTACTGGTACTGGGAGTACTGATACTGGGAGTACTGATACTGTAGAGTACTGGTACTGTAGAGTACTGGTACTGTAGAGTACTGTAGAAACTGGAAAATGTAGAAACTATAAACCAACTCATCTCGCTTATTTCAACTATAATTGACTTCTCACATGCCAGCTGTCAATGCTCAATTGCGTTTTTTCCGTTGCATATGATCACTCTGGTTTTTGCAGAAAAATCACAAAAATGGAGGATCTGGATTAAGCGTGGCACTTTATCAACGAGCGAAGCGAGTTGTGAAAGTAGTGATAAGAATGGTCTACTACACATTAAGTAACAAGTATGGCCTAATAAGTCAAAGTATGGTCTAAAAAGTCACAAGCATGGTCTAAAAAGTCACAAGCATGGTCTATGTTAAGCCACAAATATGTTCATTACTCCTGTGAAGCACAAGGGCAGACTACTAGCAGTTGTGCTACTTCGAGTACTTCGACGGTACTTTATTCCAATGGTATTATTTTTATTAGGGACCATTAGTCCTTTGCTAATTGCTAGCAATTCTAAGTAATACTGATGAGCAAATTCGCTGGGAGTTGAGACGGTAGTATTTTTATGGTGCACATTTTTGCAAGTTGGTGAGCTTTTCTCACGAACAGGGCCCACTCGTGCTTAATTGATTAGTTTTCAATTGTACTTGGCTCTTTATATTTCCATTTTATTGGTCTTCATCAGTGTAGATATTTGCAATTCTCTGACAGTTCCCACTAATTGACTATGGCACCCAAGTCTATCTGTTTCCTAGCGCAAAAATACTATCAGTGGATGCCAACATGTGTTGTTTGTACGACTGAGACTGCAAGCTGCTAATTGTTTGGAAACTCAGGCTACTAACAACTTCGATACGCTCAGTTGTTATTTGCTATTGGTGTACCAATTAACTAAAGTCTAACAGTTCGATTCCCTAAATTGTTCGATCCATTGTGTGGTACTATTCCATTGAACGCATTTTTGATTCAATTTATATTGTTAGCCTGAGCCATTTTGCGAGAATTTACCCACCAATTTATCGAACGGTAGAGCTTATGATCATCAATAAGGGAAGCGTGATGTACTCATTGTATAAAACAACGACTCATCGATGTAGTCATTAGAACTTGAAGTGGGATCAATTTCATCTCTATGTTCTCGAGTATTTTCTTCACCAATTAATAATTGTACTTATTTTCGCTGTTCCATCAATTGAAGGGCCCCGCCATTGAGCTCACATTGAACTCCAAATATGAAACCAATGAACCCACCAATTCGCTCATTGGTATGGGTACTCATTAACAGGTATTTCCGTCGAGCAATTTCACGCTCATACTCACCATTTGATTTTTAATGAGCACTTGAGCTATTCTGATCACCAATGAAATAAAGTCCCTATTTGTATTGTACCAATTGATCAGCAGTACACAAGCGAGAAGAGTTCATAAACTAATGAGCAGAGCTCATTAGTTTATTCAACAATATGTGCTCTTGTACTCGAACAATTTCGCTTCGCTCAATTGTTCTCGTTATTGCAAACACAAATGTATCCCCCACTCCCTCACAATATCCATAAACCCACACTCCTCCTCCCCATCCCGTCTCTTCCATATCTCAATCATTATCTGCTTCGCTCTCCAGTAGTTCGGCTGCCCCCTATACAACCTCCCCTTGCACAACCCCTCAATCCTGTCCCGTTCCTCCCTCAGTCTCGCCTCCGACCCACACACAAACAAGATCCAAAACATGGGCCTCACACCCTGGGTCTTCTTGCTCTCAATGCTCTCCAATGCCCCAAGGCACCGTTCCACCTGCTCCCTGATATCGGCCTCCTTACCCTTCACCAACCTCATGTAGTACACCCTTGCTGCGTGCTGGAACGCCTTGACATTCAACCCCACACACGCCTCAAAGTCGTCGTCCATATCAATCTCCCACTCCTCCAACACCCAGTTGATTAAACGGTCCTCGACTTCGGCACAAATCTTGGGGAAGTTACGTGGAAACACATTGTGTGTCTCGAATATGTTCTTGTGGTTGGTCAAGTGCACCACCTCCGCAAAGGTGTCAAATAACAGCTTGGGAATTCCATACATGAGGTAGATCCCATTAGTATCGAGAAGTCCAGAAAATACCAGGGGTAGTTTGAGGGGTTGATTAGTGTGATTAAGTTGGTTGGTGAGTTGATTAGTAAGTTGATTAGTAAGTTGGTTATTAAGATTGTTAGGTTGATTAGTAAGTTGATTAGTAAGTTGGTTAGGTTGTTGATTAGTAAGTTGGTTAGATTGTTGATTATTTTGAGGCTGCCTCGGCTGATCAGTAGTTAGTCGATGTCCCACCTCCACATTTTCTGCCCTTTGATAACTCGAAATATCTCTCTTATCAAATGTAATTGTAAACGACATTGGAGTATAGTCCCCACCCAACCTATCATTTGAGATCACCACCTTTCCGTACCTTCGACCCACCTGGCTATCTTCCTGGCTATCTTCATCGTTTGAATCCGCCAAGTCGTAGCCCGGGTTCAAATCAGGGTAGTTCTTGCGCTTGTCCCTCTCGCTGATCTCGTAGTTGAACACATTGATCGACTTGGTGCTTTCGTACATGGTGAACACAATCTTGAAAACATTGATGAGGAACCGCGTGGCACTATTGTGCCGTGCTGTCTTGAACTTGTTCTTGATGATATAGTCGCCAATGGCAAACAAAAGGTCGTAGTTCTCAAAAACACTAAATTGTCCATCAAGCTCAATCTGTAAAATTATTGCAAGAAGAAGGAGTGTTTCATATTCAAGCAGTTCCGCATTGATGGTTTGGGAGAGCATATCGTCATGACTATCGTATTCATCGAGGTGAACATCAAGTATTCCAATAGAAAGTTTTCGAAAGTCAAGTGCTATGGAGAGGTATTGAAGGAGGTTTTCTGATTCTTTATCTGAAGATAGTTTTTCTCCTCCTCCTTCTCCTCCTCTTTCCCTTTCTCTTCCTCTTTCCCTTTGTCTTCCTCCGTCTCTTCCTCCTCCGTCTCTTCCTCCTCCTTCTCTTCCCTTTTCTCCCCTTTCTCTTTCAGTATTTCTTCCCTCCTTTTCTCCCCCTCCCTCCTTTCCCCCTTTCAAAAACACCTCCAAAGTATCCTCCCTTTCCCCCTCCCTATACACCCTAAAACTCGCCAATCCCAACGCCAAGTACACTATTGCAAGCTTGATATTCTCAATCAACCCCCTCCTCGTTGGCTCCTCCGAAAGCGTGCTTTCCCACAGCACCAAGTCCTGGCACACAAACTCACAAATAATCTGCTTCACACACGGCGTCACTATTGTCTCCACATAATTGTTCATGTACACCACCCTATTGAACGAAAACAGCTCCGAACTAATATTCCGAAGAAGCTGGCTGAACAACGGCTTTAGTCTCATGTCCCCATTGTCTGCAACAAATAGTCGCTCAAGAACCTTGATATCGGCAAACCAGTCGTCAGAATCCACATTGGGGAAGAATTGGGGGTACAAGATATGGAGCATGTTTTGCTCAGTGAGCCGGTAATTGGGACCTTTGATGGCCACAATCGTGAGCTTGGCATACTCAAGTAGCTCGGGGTGCACCCAATTATCGGCCTTGAAGAGGGAATCTTTGCCAGTCAGCTCACTGTTGAGGACCTGGTCTCCATTGAGAATGTTGATGGCAGTATCGGTTTTTTGTCGTTTGGCAGGGGAACTGAGAAAGGGACTAACAGGTACAACATGTGGAACTTCAAAGTTGGGTCGTATTCGTTGTTCTCTAATATGTTCAAATTCATTGGTTCCATTGTTCGTTGTGTGGTTGTGATTGTTCATATCATTCATGTTCATATCATTCATATCATTCATATTGTTCATATTGTTCATATTCTTCATGTTCACATTCTTCATGTTCATATCATTCATATTCTTCATATTCTTCACATTCATGTTCATATCATTCATATTCTTCATGTTCATGTTCATATTATTCATATGATCAACATCCATACCATGATTATTCATCTTCACATTATCATTAATCATGTTATTCACATTCTTATTCTTATCATTCTTATTCTTCTTATCATTCTTATTCCTCTCTTTATTATTCACCTCCAATGGAAACACTGAAAACGGCCCAGACGAGCACGATGACTTTGTTTCCAATCTGTCTAGCACCTCCGTCACCTTTTTATACGTTTCGTAAACCATCAGCTTGGGAAAGCTCACTGGGGGCACGTTTCTCCGCTGAAACGTATCGGTTTCTGCTCCTTGCAGTTGGATGAGCTGGTTGTTTTTTACAGTGAGTGGTTCCGCCCACCCCAACTTTACATCAAACCCTTTGCACTGGATTCCTGCTTTGGAACATCTAAGACATGTGGGTTTAGTGAGGTCGCATTTGACTTTACGGGACCGGCACGTCCAGCAGCCGTCGAAGGCTCGTGATTTGGCCATAGTACAATCGAGCGAAGCGAGATTGTACGATCAGTCTATTTCACAATCGAGGCAGCGATTGTATGACTAGTTAATGTATAATTGACTGAATAATTAATGCTAATCAATGCTTCAATGTTTCAATGTTAATCAATGTTTAATTGACTGAATAATCAACGTTAATCAATGTTAATCAATGTTTCAATGTTAATCAATGTTGACTAATGTAGGATAATCAAAGACAATCGTTGTTTAATGACAAGTATACAAGCAGATTTCAGTCTATTTCGTATAGTCTTAGGATATTTGTAGTAGATTGTTCCAGTATCTTTATAGTGGTTGTAGTTCTAGTAGTTGTAGTCCTAGTTGAGTCGTATCTTTAGTATTCTTTGCAGCACTTTGGCGCTTACCTATTTGTAGACCTTTGTAGACCTTTGAGTACCTATTTCTTTATTCTTTACCTTCTCTCGTACTCAACCTCTGTGATCAATAATTCTCCCTGTTATCATAAGGTATCAATGATACTGGATAATGAGTGATTGTGTGCTCATCAATCTTTTTTGCGATAAGAAATGAGAACAAATTGAACAAATGAGCGCAGCGAATTTGTGAGTTTCCATATTGAACCTTCATATTGAAGTTCCATATTGAAGTTTCATTTCGAACTTTCATATTGAACTTCTATATTGAACTTATTGAAGTTCCATATTAATCTTCCATGTTGAACTCTCATATTGAAGTTCCATATTATTTCCATTAATAGTTGATTCCCTAACTTTTCCACTAACTTTTCCATTTACACTTTCCATCGAATAACGAAAGTTAATTTATAGTGGTAATTTAGTCAAATTTCCAACTTATTCCCCCCATAGTCACTCATTAAAACGATTAATGAAGTATTCATTAACATCAACGAAGTATTCACTAGTATTCATACACATCATCATCACTATTGACACATATTGATGAACTACTAACATTGTACAAGTAAATTGTATACTACACATTTTCATTGTGAGGCTGAACATTTACTAATTTCTTACTCATTTTCTCCAGTCTTCAGATTAAGTTTAGTTCGTTTTTCCGTAGAAAATTTACACAAACTACATCGCTCTTATCAGGGCATACTGAAGACTACAGAGTTCGGACGACCATAGAAGTCATTAGAGGTTATTAGAGGTTATTGAGGTCATTTAAGGTCATTTAAGGTTATTGTTGAGGTCATTATTGAGGTAACTTGTGAAGTGATTATTAGCCATTACACTTGACCATCGCATCACTACTTACTATCACTTTCCACTTCTTTCCACTACTTTGCACAACTCCCCATCAACTACCACTACCTACGACCACTACCACTAGCTACAACCACTACAACTAGCTTTCACCACACTCCACCACAACTACAACTACTACCCACCTGCACTGAATTTACCGCCACGAAAAAGGTGAGGCTGAAATTTGACGCACTTTTCGCCTTGTACATAAAATCGTTAACCGTTGAACGTTATTGCGTTATTAAAGAGTGACTTCAAGTATCAAGTATTACTGGACCACTGGTTAGTTAACTTGAAGTGTTATTAACTTGATTATTATTTTTGTTAGCACAAGAGTACTAATTTCCACATTCATACACTTGATTCGCTCAGTGTGCTCAGTTAAACGACTAACAATTCGCTTCGCTCATTGTTAGTTCGACCATTGTTAGTCATCCTAAAACAACCACTAACAACTCGCTTCGCTCGTTGTTAATAAGAGTCTAATAACTCGCTTCGCTCGTTGTTAGTTCGCTCGTTGTAATGGCCGACCACCCCGTCCAACTAAACTTCGACCTCGAAGTCGACCATGAAATCCCCAAAGTCCTCCCCCATGAAAAAATCTACTCAATCCAAGTAGGCTACCAGCTCTACCGTCTAAGTGGCCTTTCCCTCTCTTCCGATGCCCCCTCCTTCTTCACCAAGTTCTTTAGCGAACTGTGCAACGAAGACAAGGTGCTATTCATTGACCGTAATCCCAAAACATTTGAATTCATATACAACCATCTCCAAGGGTACTCCATCAATATCAGCTCAGATTATGAGTTCACTGCCATTCTCCTGGACTGTTTCTACTTTGGGCTCAAAGGACTCCAAACCATCTTGATGGAGGAAAATATCTTTGCAACAGTAGGCAACGAGTCCTTCAAAGTATCCAAGAGTTTGTTTACTACTACCGGTAACCACCCCAACTACTTTACGCTTCTTTACGAGAACTACTTTGTGGATATAAAGGTAATTGAACAAAAAGGTATGCTCCGACCTCCTCCACAGCGACCCGCAAGTGCCAACCACAGATCAGCGACCCTATTTGCGGACTTGTTGGACATTATGAGGGGCAACATCTCGCGTATTCGACTGGATGAACACCGCAGATTGCTCCTGAGAGAGTGCAAGTACTACCGGTTCCTAGAATTGGAGCAGCGCATCATCAAGCATGAGATTGTCAACAATCCATTTAGTCCAATCAAACAAGAAATCATTATTAATTTGAATGATTTGAATAGACAAGGAGTGTTTAATCTGCTGCCGATGGATATGAAGACGGAGGTTCCGCTTTTGTATGCGCGGCCTTTTATGAGAAACGAACCTCAAAGGGCACTTATAATGGAACTCGAGGCAGATGTGGATGTGTTGAACCACGAGTACTCGGATGTGCGACTTATTTTGAACAAACGGTTCAAGATGGCAACGGTCCAGATCACAAACAAGTTGTGTAAACGCATACTACATGTGTTCAAGGACTATGCCGATGATTTTATGGTGGATGGGTTGGACACAGATAGACCAGCCGTCAACTTTTTGGCGGGGTTCCTGGATGCGCACATGGTGATTAACGGGATGGAGATGAAGGGCACGTGGATCAGAGATATGTTTACGGATGACGAGGAGGACGAGACGTTGCATGATGGGAACTTGGAGACTAAGAGGAGGAAAATGGGGCAGATTGTGAAGGGAGACTTGATGGAGTTTCAGTTGAAGCGGAGTTTGTGGAGGATTATCATGTTGGGGAATAGGCTGAGGTTGCATGCGGTGAAGTTTGAGGGGATGACGGATCATCAGACGTTTACTAGAAATTTAAACTTTCTCTAAGAAGCACTCACGAAGTGAGTGTTTTCTTAGCTGTTAGGAAACGGACTTTACTCAACTCAATTGAGCGAAGCGAAATTGTGAGTTGGTGATACATGGAATCTCCTCACAATTGAGCTACGCTCAATTGCTCAATTGTGAGCTAATGATATTGAGGACTCCCAACTACTCATGAGAGCAAAATGAGATTTTCTTGAAATGTTACTCACAATAGACTGAAATTGTTAGTAATTATTGGACGTTTAGATGAACACACTTCAATTTGTTTCACTCTTGGAGTGATGCTTGGACGACTAGTTGACTAGAGGATGATTTTGAATTGAAGGTCTACTCTGGAAGACACTTTAATGAACTAGGAGTGGTAAAACCCCGACCATCAGGAACGTGAGTGATTTCTACTTCGAATTCTTGAACATTCCAAAGTGCGAACACAATTCCAATGCAAAATTGAAGTTATGTTGTCTAAATTTGAGCTCCCAAGACCACAGAATAGTCTTTGACTCCAGTCCTCAACATCAATCAGCCTTGTGAGGTGGTCCGAAGTTCCAACTTCTAGCCCATAAGAACAAATGGTCTAATATGAGGAGGTTTGAAAGAAGAAAGTAAGTGTTCGCAAATGAAGACTAGACCATATCACTTGAACTTTAAAGATAGCTCTACTGAAAAATGGAACATCATCAACATCACCACCTCTGAGCACATCACACACTCGACCCCTTGGCACGTCAAAATTGAAAACTCTTGGTATGTATTATAGATTGTTATAGAATACAGGTTTGTGAAGATGAGAAATGACTCTATACGAGCTACTTGAATGGTCTTATATGCAGTACGAGACCGAGGTACCCCCAGAGTACCAAAATGGTAATCACCCTTAAAAAGGCTTTAATTACAATTTCACAAGTCAATGTAGATTCTTGATCATTACGGGCTCATTGTATATTCTTATATTTGATGTATTTATTATGAGGTTGTAAGTCGTTGCATTTATTCATTATGGGTTCAAAGTATTCACTGTGCTCACTGTGGCTACTCATTTAGGATTTATTTTGAGGTAGGCCACTCATTAGTGTTTATTCTTTGTGGGGATATTGTGGGTACTCATTTAGTATCTATTTATGGGGTACTCACTCACTCACTCACTCACTCGCTTCGCTCGTTCGGGAGCTCGTTCACCCGTTCGTGTCTTTGTGTCAACCGTTTTGTGCTATGACGTAACAACCGTTTCTAGGCATTCTAAGCCCCATTTAGCCACTTCCTCTTTCTTTTCCTCTCCTATCCTTCTCCTCATATCTCCTCACCTCACCTCCTCACCTCCTCACCTCCTCATCCATCCTTTTCTTTTATCTTATCTCGACGTTTCTTTTACACCGTTTCATATGTTTCATTGCTTGTGTAACACGTGACAAAACCCCGAATGCATATGGCGTCTGTGATGAAGTACGTCAATTCAACAAATTAATTCAACAAATTGCTAAGCTTTAGCTTTACGTAGCTTGCTTTGAGCTTTGTAGCTGATGTGTTTCATATTTCCTCTTAGAATTTGCATCTGCCACAACGCTGGAACAATTTCGCTACGCTCAATTGTTCTGCGCAATTGTTCTGCGCTGATAACACCACGTGACCCTATCATTTAAATGACCAGAATTTGCCCCTTTTTTTCTATTTCAACATGCTCCCCCATACATTAGTCGCTCTAGCTCTTGCCGTCACTGGCGCCCAAGGTCTCGTATTGCCCCAGGCCGAGAACCTCGGCGTATTCACAAACTTTAACCAGAAACCGTTGGAGGATGTGGCTAGCGAGGACGCCAAAGTTGCAGCTGTTGCCGCCGCCTCTTCCAACAAGTTGAGTGATCTTGCTGGCAAGATTGCTGGTGGTGTGGAACACGTTGCCAACAAGCTCAACCACAAGCAAGTTCCAATTCTCAAGGCTGTCCACTCGGAAAAGTCCATTCTCAACAAGTACATTGTTGTCTTCAAACTCGATTCTTCGAAGGTAGAGATTTCCAAACACAAGGAATGGATCTCCAAATTACACGCCCACACCCACACAAACAAGGCCCTGGGAAGCGCTGACATTGACCTGATAACTTCCAAGCTCGACTTTTTCAATGTGGGTCTGTTAAGGGGTTATGTGGGGTATTTCCCACAGGAAGTGGTGGATGCCATTTCGCGCCACACTGATACCGTGCTGTTTATCGAGCAAGACTCCGTTATGAGTATCAAGGATTTCGATATCCAGAAGAATGCACCATGGGGATTATCGCGTGTATCGCACCGTGGTGCTGCTGTGTCCCCCAAGTTGGATTACTTGTATGATAACGAAGGTGGTGAAGGTGTCACTGCCTATGTTATCGATACCGGAATCAAGGTTCAACACGAGGAGTTTGAGAATAGAGCCACCTGGGGCAAGGCCGTGGCTGTTCCCTTTGTCAAGTACGACGCCAATGGTCACGGGACTCATTGTGCTGGAATCATTGGCTCCAAGACATATGGTGTTGCGAAAAAGGTTGACTTGGTGGCTGTGGGTGTGATGAACATGCTTGGACTGGGAACCACCAGTGACATTATCAAGGGATTGGAGTATGTGGTTTCCGACCACAATGAACGTTTAAAGTCGAAAAAGTTTAAGGGGTCGACGGTCAACATGTCTATTGGAGGTGGTGAACTGAGTGCCTTGGACTTGGCTGTGAATGCTGCTACCGATGCCGGATTACACGTTGCTGTTGCTGCCGGTAACGAGGACGAGGATGCGTGTGGCGGCCTGCCACTGCGTGCCGAGGGCCCCATTTGTGTGGGTGCCACCAATGTGCGCGACGAAAAGGCCAGTTTCTCGAACTGGGGTAAGTGCGTGGACATTTTCGCACCGGGCGAGGATATTATCTCGACGTATATCTGGGGCGAGACTGCCTCGATGAGCGGGACTTCGATGGCTGCACCACACATTACTGGGTTGTTGTCGTACTACTTGTCGTTGCAGCCGGGTAAGACGTCTGAGTTTAGCACAGGAAAGATTGTTGAGCCACGGGAGTTGAAGAAGAAGTTGATCAAGTATGGTACCAGGGGTGTGATTCTGGGATTGGATGCGTTGAGTCCGAATGTGTTGGCGTATAATGGAGGGGGTGGAAATTTGACTGAGTTTTGGAATTAGACCCCATTGAGCGAAGCGAGATGGGGGATAAAGAGAATGACACTGCAACATATCCAATCTTGAAAGCGAGATTGTGAGTTTGGAGTTTGACAAGAATCTGTGAGATTAAATAATCCGCGATATTGCGATCAAGAAACACCCCACCACCACCACCACCCCGAATATGAACGAGCAATCGTATAAAATGTAGAGTATCGGTATGTCCGACAATAAAAGAAAATATGAAGAAGAGACAATTGAGCGAAGCGAAATTGTTGTAGAAAGAATTGGTGATAGCAAAGCAATGGAAAGTACGGTGGTAATCACGAGAAGTGTGTAGGGTGGAACAATTTGTTGAGCCAAGTTGAGACTCAGGAACATTAGCGAAGTAAATGCAAGAATCGAAGAAATGGGTGTAGAAGTTCAATTTTTTACTTTTTCATCACTTCGCCCGCTCAGTGCTGATCAGTGCTGGGTGCTCTATTTGTGTTACCATGATCCCTACGTACGTGAGCGCCTCGACTGCACACATAACTCACAGGGTCCAATAGATAACGAATGACACAATCACTACTTACTTGCAATCTAAACCTCTTCATATGGTGATTCAAACTATAGTATCCTTTGACCATCCTCCATGTCTAAGCTTTTTTTTTCGCAGCCAAATCTCCATGATGGAGAGTAGAATTACAAATGCTACCAAACTAGTTTTGTAGTGGGTGTTGTCCCTTCACTATTTGAGAGGACTACGCTGGTACGGTTCGAAACCCAAAACAACAAAAACACTGGCTGACAACTTCCCACATAGATTTCGCACCTAAAAAGATGTCGTGATACAGTACGTAGAAATAAATGTGCTTTTTGCGCAGAAGATTCATTCAATCTTGACAGTTTTCGAATCAAATTTGGCGTGATTTAGAGAACGTTATGAATCTTCAATGATTAGATGTGCAGACTTACAAGCGATATGCAAAAGTCTTGAATAGTTCAAAAACGTTACAAACGGGATTTTAGACAAGTTTGTGGGTGTATTGTAACAACGAGCGAAGGGAGTTGTTAGTCTCGATATACTCCACTGATTAAACAGTACTGTTAAGTAACATTACTGTTAGTTTACGGTTCACCAAGCAAGAAACATTAAAGCAATAGAGTTTGCTCATCGTTGGATACTAAAGGATGAAGACTTCTGGACTTCAAGACTTGTTTGGGTGCAAAAATTGCTCGATTGGGAAATGATTAAAATATATCGGGTGCGGTGGGTTTAAGGGTGGGATATTGAATGGAATGTACTCAATATGGAACTAGAGTGATTGGCACGTAGTTGAAGAGAACGTGTGTCCATGACTAGATGAGATAGAAGAAGGGATCCAGCGAAGCGATGTTTGGTATTGTAGAACAATTGAGCGAAGCGATGTAGAAAGGATAATTAGGAACCCTAAAACACCTTTTTACTGGCGGTATGTTCTTGAAGCCATTCTAGAGACATGCACTAAATCTCATTCATATAGAATGAAACCGAGAATTCGTGAACGTACTAATCACTAGTCGTAAAACCAGATTATGGCCGAACCTCCACTCAAACTGTCTAGAGGAATTTCACTCAATAGACAAAAGAATTACACAAGAGCGAAGATGTCTTCAGTTGTGGTCAGAAGTAGACTCAAAGTGAATCTTAAATTCACCGATAGAAGATAGTTGGACATAAAGTGTCCCTTTAAAATACCCCCTTTTATCCATTTATTCCCATTTCTTCATGTTCCTTTCTCCAAGTAGACCTTCCGCCAGCTTGATGCGATGGTCTTCCTATCTGTGTGTCCTCCATCATATAAGCATAGTTAAGCTCGGGGTGAGTAGGGAGGAAGGAAGAGTGAGATGATTGAATGTGGGAAGGGAAATGCTGCATTTTCGCAGCCATAAAATATGCAGGTCCAACTCACAATCGAGCCCGCGAGATTGTGGGAGGGCTATTGATTAGTAAAAGTGATAATGACTAGTCCTAGTGATTCATAATGACAGTGACTATTCATAATGACTAGACTAGCGAGTAGTCATGACTAGTGGTACTCTGTAGTGTAGTTGGATACTTGATTACAATTACTATTTTATTACAATTACTTGATTACTCTAACTTGACAATTGGCTCTCGTGACGTCCTCAATTGAGTAGCACTCATTCGCGAAGCGAATGAGTGAACGTACTTCCAAATTAAGGATCACCTATATGCACGCCATTTCAATCTCAAACTTCGTCACTCGGAAAGAACGGTAAGCTTGCACGCTTGTTATTCGTCCATCAATGCCGTCTTCGGCAGTTTCACAATCACCTCATCACAATCATACATCATTTCACATCCTCATAATTTCAACCTCACAATTTCACATCCCCACAATTCATCCCCACAATTCACCCTCACAATTCATCCTCACAATTTTACATCGTTTCTAACAATTTCACACTTCGTTTCTTCACACCTCCTTCCTCTCATACGAACGCTAACTAAACTGACTTACCTCACTCAACTCGCTTCGCTCGTTGAGTGCTCTACACTTTGTACCTTCCCAATGCATTCTATAAATAGTGCTTCCGCTTACCTAATCTATGTGTAAGCTACCATCTAGTGAGCAGCTCACCAGATGCTTTTTTCATGATAGTCATCAAGTACGAAGTGAGTGTGTCACTTGGTGACACATTCGCTTCGCTCAGAGAACGTACGTCCATTTAGTGAAGAAAATATCCTCATATGAACAAACGTCAGTTTAACCATTCGCTTCGCTCATGGTTAAACTTCCTAAACATACGTCCTCAGACTAAACAGACTATCATCCCAATCATTCCCAAAATCATTCTTCCTAAACACCCCATGCTTTCTCTTCCAGTGCTTGACCGCACTTGGATACAAATCAATCAGCCACAACACCAAGATAAACCCGTACCAGAACGAGATCAGCCACTCGAACACCGCACTATAGTACTCCTTGTCCTCTCCCATAAAGGCCGCGAACGCAATGACAAACACCAAAGCCACTAGCAACCAGAAACACTTGAGGAAAAAAGATACCATGTAGAGGTTTGCCCATTTGTGAGAGCCGAAAATACACTTTTCGTGGTCGGGGGACAATCTCTGGGGAAAGTTACCAAAGATAAAGGTGTTGAAGATATTGGCCACAATTGCAACCGCGCAAAACACAATGAACACCACCACCATCAGGTAGTGGGTTCTGTGGTGGTGCACCAAGTTGAAGATGGAGACAAAAATAATTCCAATTTGGCCCACTACTGCAGCAATGATACTGACCCACTGCCACACAATCTGCTTATCGGAAACATAGGGCTGGAGCTTGCGCTGTTTGCGGAGCACAAGCTCGGCCACAAAGGTGCCCACGAAAAAAATGGCCTGGAATCCTGCACACGAGATAAAGAGTGGCTGGAGGTTGGTGGCCCCAATGTCTGAAATGTAAACAAGTGTCTGGTCCTTGGTGCCCATAAAGGGGTACATGGGATGTCCTTGGGCCAGCCAGCACGCAAGCATGGCTATGAGCATACCCCACCATACAAATGCTGCTATAAGTGGAATAATATAGTAGTGAAGAAATTTAAAGCGGTCCATAGTAACTAATGTAGTAGTAGTAATGAAGTATTACTAATGTAGTAGTAATGTACTTATGTAGTGTGTACTAGTAATGGTACTAATGTGCACTTATGTAGTAGAAGTAGTCGCAAGTACTAATGTATCTAATAGTAGTGGTACTAGTGATACTAGTAGTATGTACTAATGTAGTAGTAATGAGTAGATATTCTCTGCACGTCCCTGAACAAATCTCTTGGCTATTTTTAACCTATTGTTGGTTATGATTCTTCCTATCCTCTGTCTATCCTTTTGATCCTATCCTATCCTATCCTGATCTATCCCTGATCTATCCTCTGATCTATTGATAACTTTGATCTAATAACTCTGATCTAACAACTTTGATCGTTGATCTTTTATGGGAATTGTCATTCTTAAATGAGGCTTGCGAAAAAAAGAAAAAGGCTGGCACGGTCGCGTGACTGAATCGGAGATAACGCGTCAGCAAGCATATGATGTAATGAGATGAGCATCGCTGAACTGACTACAGGTTGTCATCGTCCGTCTTCATCCACTCTCCACGTCCCTACTCCGCACCCCACTCCCACACTGCCAACTACATCAATCAACCACCCCCACTCCCACCTAATCTACACTCAAACTGCCAAACTACCACCCCATGGCTGTGTAACACAGCCATTCCACTGTGAGCCTTGTTCCCTGTTTGGGCAAGTCGTCGGCACAATCGGAAGTTGCTCCTGCTCCTTCTGCTCATTCCGCTCCTTATTGCTCTTCTTGCTCTTATTGCTCTTCTTGCTCTTCTTGCTCCTTCATATGTTGCTCTCCTTTTGCTCTCCGAGCAATTGAGCAAAAGCAATAAGAGCAACAATAGATGAAGACCCTGCCACTGAACAACTGGCCAGCCTTTGGCGAGGTTTCAAAAAATAGGAGACGGCCGAAAAAAATGGCCGAAAAAAAGGCCGAGGCCGAGCAAATGTACAAATCGAGCACAATCGTAGAATCGAGGAACGAGATGGCCAGTGCATTCATCAAAGAAGAAAAGTGTAGTTGACTAGTCAAGTTTCTCATAGTTTACTACTCAAGTTTTTCATAGTTTACTAGTCAAGTTTCTCAAAGTTACTTCTCAAAGTTACTACTCATTTACTACTCAAAATTACTACTTCTCATAGTTTACTCACTTCACTCAACTTCGCTTCGCTCAGTTTCGTTCAACTTTCACCCTTTTCGTTCATTTCTTCGTTACATTCTCAAACATTCGCTTCCTCAAACACGCTACCCCTAAACCATACTGAATGTGAAAGTACACACTGATTACCTGCCACTACTTTACACATTGAATGATGTGAATGCTGTGGATGTGAATGCAATTGTGAATGCTTATTGTAATGCTATTGTAAATGCTATTGTAAATACTAATTATGGGTGCTTGTTGTTCAACGCTCAAACTACTACCCATTAAAGCAACTTTTTTCCATCCGTTCCGTACGCTGGCACTTTCTTGTGATGTGCTTATGTGATTGTGCTTATGTGCTTGTGATTGTGCTTATGTAATGTGTTTACGTAGTGCTGGCTTATGTAATATTTGATTTAACATTGACTTATACAAGATCAATGCAACAGGCCAGCAATATTCAGGCTGTGATGGTGTTAACATTTGCGTAGCAAATGTTATTCTTCACCATGTTACACACTCACTATCACACTTACTCACACTCACACTCACACTAGCTCACACTAGCTCACACTAGCTCACACTCACTCACTCGCTCCGCTCGTTCGTTCGTGGTTTAACCACATGAAACGTTCCTCGCTCAATTGCATGCCATTCACGCTCAATTGCATTCATTCATCCATTCCTTTCAAAATACGTACTATGAGCACTTTCAACAATACAATTGGCAATTTGCAACTACAGTTTACATTTTACAGGTTAAGAAACTAACAACGAGCGAAGCGAGTTGTTAGTGTACTTGTTACTTGTTATGGTTTTTAGTGTACTCGTTTCTTGTTGTGGCTATTACTACAACTCACTCCGCTCGTTGTTAGTACTTGGCTTATCCTAACAATTCGCTTCGCTCATTGTTAGTCGTTCTGCCAGCCTACAATCTTCGCTCGCCCATAATCTTTGATCCTCGCTCATATTTTACACACCATACATACATCACCTTGCCAAGAGAACATAAGTAGATATGCTTATGGTCTAGTCGAGGTCTGTTTCTATTTATTCTGTGTTTTACTCTACACTTCACTATTCTTAGCATTACTGCTCTACACTTGTACACTATTCTTAGTATTAGTATTAGTATTACTTTTCTTTACTCTTAATACTCTTTATACTCTTCACCACTCTCAATCCCAGCAGAAACAAGGTCAATCCACGAAACAAATGAGCGAAGCGAATTTGTTTCTATGGTCAATTAAAAAAAATGTCCGTCGTCTAGCTCCTGTCAATCCTTTGTGACATCCTTTGTGTGATGATGACCAGACAAAAATTTATTTTCAAAAATCCTGATAATAAGGAGTTAGCCGATATGGAGATAAGACGGAGATTAGAAGACAGTGGAACTGACATTGGAACAATTGGAACATATGAACAAATAATGGAACAAATGAGCGAAACAAATGAGCGAAGCGAATTTGTTTCATTTGTAAATACTCATTTGTGCTCATTTGTTAAGAATAAGAGTGGAAGTGTATGAGTGGAAGTGTATGTGTAGAAGTGTAGAGAGTAACAGTCCAAGTAAAGAGACTACCTCGTCTGTTATTTTTATCTTTGTGAATGCATGAATGACTACGAAACGTATTACGAGCGTCTGTAGTCAGGAATGCGAAAAGGAGTTGGTGGCAAGAGAGTACAGAGAGGAGGACATGATGGCTTACGTAAGAATCGTCTGTGATTATGTAAGGTGGAGGAGAGTAGAGGGTAGAAGTACACCTCTACGTAGGTACGTAGAGTGTCTACGTAGTGTGTACAACTAGTTAACTAGATGTAGTAGAGGTAGAGGTAGTAGAAGTAAGTAGTCTACTTAGATGTACGTGCATGGGAAGAATTCCATGTATAAAGTATAGTCTATACGAGTATACGATGTCTGATAAACCTGGAATGGAAGGAGTGGGTGTAGAGTGGCAGTGAAGGAGTGGAATGTATAAGGAGTGGGAGTAGGAGTAAGCTAGGAGTAATAGGGGTAAGGAGTGAGTAGAGTTAGGAGCTGGAGCAGAAATAGGGAGGAGGGAGTGACATTAAAAAGTAAAAATGAAGGAAATATGAGGCAGAAATGAGGAGTGAGGAAATATGAGAAAATGAGGAGAGGAAATATGAGAAAATGAGAAAATGACAAAAAAGAGGCAATTGTAAATTTGAGAAAAGAGGCAGAATTAAATTGAGAAATTGACAATATCAGAAATTGAGGCAGATTGGGAAATATGAGGCAGAGTAAGAAATAAGAAGAAATAAGAATACAGAAGAATACAGAAGAATACAGAAATAAGAAATATGAATGGATTGGAAATATGGGAGAAAAAAGGTTTGTGACTGAAGTATTAGGAGTAAAGATTTGATCCGAACTATCCATCCGGCAAAAGTGCCCCAAATACGAACGAGCGAGTGAGTACTTGAGGAGAATATGAGGAGAATACGAGCGTACAGCATACGAACGGTAAGCGAGTATGTGAGGATGTAGAAATTATGTATGTGAGGTGATGTGGTGACGAGAACTGACGACTACGATTCGACTACCACTCGACTACCACTCGACTCGTGTAGTTGGCATTACGAATAATAAATGATCCACTTTAATGCGGAAATAACATTGAATAACATTGTCAAACAGCAACTGAGCAATTAATTGCATACAGGATATTCCGAAACAAAAATTAAAAAATATGAGTGAAAATATGAGCGAAAATAACATGAGCGAAGCGAATGTTATTGAATAGAATATAGGAATAGGAATATTGAATGAGGAATATTGAATATAGGGAATATTAGAAATATTGAATAGGAATAGGCATTGGTTATTTTTATGTACTCACCAAATGCACTCACCAAATGCACTCAACTAGTGATTCTATTTAAGGTACTAAGTACTCATACTAAACACTCAAATTTATACTCTAATCTACTCATACTCAATGCTACTCATAGATGAGAACTAGATGAGAACTTATAGATTCGCTTCGCTCATCTATCAGTTGATCTATGAGTTTTCTATGAGTTTTCTGAGACTGACCGTTACCTGTGAAAATCCCATGCGGAATATGCATCCCGGGTAACTGCACAACAGGACCACAAACTAGTGAACACAATTGGACAATTTGATCATGTGCAAGATGAAGACTGGATGAGTAGAATATGAAGAGAGTAGATTATGAAGAATATGAAGAAGATGAAGTAATATGAAGAAGTGACACCATAGATGAGGCATAGATTCGCTTCGCTCATCTATGCTAATTCGCTCATCTATGCATTTCATGGGATAAACGGATCATTTAGGCTATTTGGTGGGTGCGTACACGCCTACTTTACCTCGCCCACGCTAATTGCGCATTGCAATTGGTGATGGATTATTGTTGATGATCGATGCACAAACCGACAAATGCTTATGTAAGATTTACCAGGCGTGGTGCTGGCACAATAGACAATAGTACATGGTACAATTGCACAATTGGCACAATTGAGCTGCGCTCAATTGTTAGTAAGGCATTTGATTATGAGGCATGATGAGGCATTGAAGTTCAATAATTTGAGGCATTGAATGAAGCATAATAGACAGAGATGAGGCATTCAGTCTCGCGCAATGTTTGAACTAAATACAATTAACACAATTACACTACTGACAAAAACGACTTTTTGTACCAATGATTCATGAATCATTCATGTGGTATTGTGTAAATCTAGACTTTCTTTTTCTTTTAATTAGATGGAATACTGAACTGAACAATTGAGCGAAGCGAAATTGTTCAGAGTTACTCAGTTACTCAAGAACTTTCACTAGTCACAATCCAGCCACCACTATACATTTTACATTCATTAAATACTCTGTACTCCTCTACACTTCTCTACACTTCTCTAGTCTACTCTTCTGTCCCACTGATTCGCAAGCGAATCAGTGGGCCATCCTGCACACACTTAGCCTTCTGTGAATATGGAATGAGCGGAAGTTTGTAACTATTGTTTCACGTACCATGACCTAATGAAAAGAAAAATGTGTAACAGAAAATGTGTAGAACATCAAATGTGCCAACCCACTAAACATTAAACCTCTACAGCATTACAACATACAATAAAAACACTGCCACTACAAATTGTTACACTGCCTATTACTAACTACCAACTACTACTACAACTACAACTACAACTACAACTACAACTACAACTACAACTACAACTACAACTACCAACCACAAACAACTAATCACTCATGTTCGCTCCGCTCACATTCGTGGCACATTCGTGGAATCACTCCGCTCACATTCGTGGAATCACTCCACCTAGTTTCAGTGCAACACCACAAAAAACCTTTTCTGGGCCAATTTCGCCTTTATTTTGTACCTGCACATGACGATTCGATCCAACGTCGTAAGCCCTGTTGTGCTCTATTTTGTCTCGTCCTGTCTATTTTTTATCCACTTTGTACGTTCCATTTCAAAGGTACAGTTGTACTTATTTTTCCTCAGCTCCTCTAATTCTACTAATTACTTCTTATTCTGCCACTTCTTATTCTGCCACTTCTTATTCTGCCAATATTTTGTAGTAGTACTACTACTACTACTTCTACTAATAATAATAATACAAATACTAATCTCTTGTCTTCTACTTCTACTTCTACTTCTACTACTTCTACTACTAATTTCTTCTCTTCCTACATCACTACTCCCACATACTTCATATTTCATCTGCCTTTTTGTCTTCTTTTGTCTACTTTTTTGTCTGTTTTCTGTTTTGTTTTTTTGTCTTTTTGTCTTCTCTTGTCTTTTTTGTCTGCTCTTTTGTCTCTTTTGTCTTTTCTCTTTCTTTTCATCTTGTCACGCGGCTGCACCTACCATGCACCGTAACTACTAAGGCAGAAAAAGACATGATGTATTAGCGCCAATAAGAGGGGTGATGTCAGCCATCCCTGGTCCGTAATCTTAACGAGTTAACGAGTTCTTGTTACGGTTCTTGTTAACACAAGTTCTTGTTAACACGAAGTGTTAACATGAACGATATAGTGACTATTTACGATACTACTACTGCTACTCCTACTCCTACTCCTACTACTACTACCACTACCACTACTACTACTCTTCAACACTCTTAACAATACCTCCTTCTAATACCTACCTCTTCTACTTCCACCTATCTGTACTTCCTCGTACTTAATACTGGTCTAGGCTGGTTGATCACCCATCCAACCTAAAAGCATAATATGTAACTTATGTAACTTATGTAACTTGAAGATTATGTACACCTTTGCCTCTTCAGTGACGTCAGTAGTGATGGTGTTTGAAGGTACAAGTGTACACATGAGCGTACACATGAGCGTACACATGAGCGTAGCGAATGTGTACACGAGATTCTATAACATGAAATAACATAAGCGTAAAATAACATAGCAAATAACATAACAACATGAGCTACGCTCATGTTGTTTGCTCAGTTGTAGCCTCCTTGTTCTACTCTACTCCTACTCTACTTCCCACTCACATCTACTTAAAGTCGTTTAGTCCTCTTATAAGCCTTGTATGTTCTTTTATCCCGTTATGTTAATCATTTCATGTATTCTTTAATAATCATCATGTATTCTTTAATAATCACCACGTCCATTCTTAATTTATGTCCCATCTTTAAATTATGCCATTCTTAATTTATGCCATTCTAATAATCTTCCTCTTATCCACTTTGTCCCGTTTCTCCTTTTGTCTCCTGTTTTTTCTCTTTTTTTGTCGTTTTGTCTGTTCAATTCTTTTTATGTCTGTTCATCTGCCGCTTTCTTTGTCTTTCTTTTGTCTTTTTGTCTTTCTTTTGTATCTTCTTTCATTATCCTGACTTTCTTTTCTCCTTTTTGTCTCTCTTCTTTTTTTGTCTTCTTTTTTGTCTCCTTTTTTGTCTTCTTTTTTGTCTCCTTTTTTGTCTCCTTTTTTGTCTTCTCTCATTTATGCTGACTTTCTTTTCTCCTTTTTGTCTCTCTTCTTTTTTGTCTTTCTTTTTTTGTCTCTTCTCTTCTTTTTTTTTTTTCTCTTCCTTTCTTTTCTTCCTTTTGTCTCACTTCTCTTTGTGCTCTGCTCTCTTATTTTTTGGATATTTTCGCCTGCACACAAGGTCGATGGTTCCCCATATATATAAAATTACCATCACTCTGCACTCCATTTCACATTCGAATTTACTTTATATATCCTAAAGGGCCCGTCCAAACACCTCATGTGCACTTTGAGCTTTCTAAAACTAGCTTGGGCGGTTTTAGATAGAGGCAACCCGTCCGAAAGCTCGGCCCGCCGCTATGCGGATTTCAATAGATTGTACGCTGGTTTCGTCAATCTGTTGGTTTACAACCTGCAACTTGCTCCGACTAATTTGGTGATTGCACTTTATTACTTGTATTTGTATGAGCAGAATAGTATCATCACCACTAGCACCACTGGCGCAGCCAGTGGTGGTGCTATTAATGGTACAAATGGTACAAGTTCTACTACAAATGGTTCCACAAATGGTTCTACAAATGGTTCTACAAATTCTAATTCTGGTTCCAATTCTGATTCCACTTTGGCAACAAATTTTACCCTCACTAATTTGCATGATAACTACAACACCTACAATAATCACAACAACATCACGTACAACAACCACAACAACCACAACAACACAACCCACAACAACCACTGCAACAACTTCGACTATGAAGAATCCTCCCCCTCCAACCTCAACATCTACCTCATTACAGTAGCGCTTGTGCTCTCCAACAAGTCGTTTGACGACCAGTCCTATACTCTCAAGACATGGGTCCACATTATCAACAACACCACCAAGCAAACGAATGTGTCTGTATCGATCGATCTCAAGTTGCTCAACTCGTTGGAGCTGTACTTTTTGCTGTGTCTTGACTTTAAGCTCAGTTTTGTCAACATTGTGAGCTGCCACGAGTTTTGGAAGGTGTTTGAGCAGAGTCCGGTAAAGATTACCTCAAAGGTGATTATGAATATGAGGGGTTTGGTTGATGAGAGTGTGAGTTCCCCGAGTCCAAAGAGGAGGAGGGTTGGTAAGAGACAATCTGTACAGCCTGTACAGCCGCAGGCTGTACTGGGTGTACAAATTCCTCAAAACATACAGTCACAACAGTCACATATACACTCACAACCAGCAATACAAGCACACATACACTCACAACCACATATACAGTCACACACACACACACAACCACAACCACAATCTATACAACCACCCCAACCATCAGCATACACTCAACCAATTCCTTTACAGGTTCAACCAATGGTACAGCATCAACCAAATCAGCCACATTTACACAACCAACCCAACCAACCACTTCACAGTCAACAACCCCTTCATCCCCTGGTACCTCTCCTCTTTATTCCAAATTCGTATACTCCATTACCATCGGGTATTTCGGCCACTCCATTGCCGATGAATGTTACACCGTCCCTGATGCCAATGACTGGATCAATGGCAACGCCGGGGAATTCTGGAAATGGTATGGCAAGTGCCATGGGCACTTGTCATGGTATGAATGGAGTTAATGGAATGAGTGGAAGTGGAATGAGTGGAAATGGAATGATGAATGGAATGAATGGGAATGGTATGAATAATGGAATGAATGGAAATGGCATGAATGGAAACATGAATGGAAACATCAATATGGGTAATGGAAATGGTAATATGGGAGGAAATATGGCACCACCTGTTGCCATACAATTTGCTCCCTCCATTCCCTCCATTCCCTCCATTCCCTCCATTCCATCCATGCAAACTGTTGCACCATCCATCCCTGTTGCACCCATCCCTGGCACCATTCCAAACATGAACATTCCCGTTGTGTGTACCTTACCATCACTTCAAACACCACGGATGAATTCTCCAGCTACTTTTTCCTCGTCGGTGTGTCTGCCTCTTACTCCATTAACGGTGGGTAACGAGACGAATTACGACTATCCAATGAAGAGACGGAGGGTTTATGGAGTTTGGGGGAAGGGGTATGGTGTTCAGTTGCCGCTGCAGTTGAAGGGGTTTCCGAGTATGATGGGGATGGTTACACCGACGCCGGGTTACGAGATTTAACGAACACAGATGAGCGAAGCGAATCTGTGTGAGTGAAGTGACGGAAGTTCAGATTTGCGAAGCAAATCTGTGGTGAATCACAGATGGTTACAGATTTGCGAAGCAAATCTGTGATGACGGATGGTGATTGCAAATCAAACCTGTGGAGATCAGACTGCAACAGATCACATGGACAGACTCCATTGGGAAGTAATGGGCATTGGGAAGTAATGAAGGTTCCCACAGCATTGGCATGAGTAGGCATTTAGCATAATAAGATAGGAGAAGAAAGAACGAGAACAATCGAGCGTAGCGAGATTGTTGTAGAAGATAACAAACGTGCGAAGCGAGGTTGTTTAGCAGAAGAGTATTTCTATTGTAGGATAGCTGAATGAAAGCTGAGATTAATGACGATCTAGTGAATCGACCGTATATTTTTGAGTAGAGTACGAACATTCAAGTACGAACATTCAAGTTCGATTTAAGTTCGATTTACATTTATGAATAGAGAAACAGAGAGAAAAATAGAAGTGGTGGTAAAATTGGTGAAGTGTTAATAGCAGAAAAGTAGCGGTGAAGTGTAGTGAGTGATCGAAAAATTAAGAGTAGGTCAAGGAGTTCAGTACAAGCCTCCTTCTGCAGGCTGAGACATTAACATTGCGTATTTCACGGTTATTGCGGAAGTGGATTGCAACAT
This sequence comes from Kodamaea kakaduensis, assembly GCA_030558435.1. Classification (NCBI taxonomy): domain Eukaryota; kingdom Fungi; phylum Ascomycota; class Pichiomycetes; order Serinales; family Debaryomycetaceae; genus Kodamaea; species Kodamaea kakaduensis. Next base: position 32,558 of record JAJMSN010000064.1, read on the forward strand.
GAAACAGAAGGAAGCAAATGGCAAAGCAAACAAATGAGCGCAGCGAAGTTTGTGGTGATGGAGGAAAGGAGTTTAGGAGTAGGAAGGAGAAGATTAGATTAACAATAATAAAGTGAGTGTAGAAATAATGTGATAGAAATAATGTGGTGGTGTAGAAGTGGTCGTAGAAATATGAGTGCTCAAGAAAAGTAAGCTTAAAGATAAACACTTGCTGGCTATTCATTTATCAGTATAGGGAAATTTGGAGCCATTCCATTTCATTCTAAAAATAGCGTGGAATTGCGTTTCTCAAAGGCACAAAATGAGCGAATGAATGAACGAGCAAAGCGAGTGAGTGAGTGAGTGAGTGAGTGGTGAGTGGTGAGTGGTGAGGGAATGATTGGTGAGTGTTACATGAGTGAGTAGTTGAGTTAGTGAATAAGTGAATAAGTGGGTGGTGTGTAATGAACATGTAAAATCTACGTCGCCTAACAACTCGCTACGCTCGTTGTTAGGCTTGTTAGGCTTGCGCATTCAAACTTTGCGCACCAACTTCGCTGCGCTCAGTTGGCACAGCTGGCTCAGCTGGCACAGTTGGCACAGTTGAGTCTCTGGCTCAGTCGCACCGTTCTGCATAAATTTGTGTGTATTTTCAAACGTGCTCAAACGCCCTCGCATTGTTCTGTACGGACACAGGGCTTGGACATTCCGCATGGTTTACGAGCGCACAATCCAACTATTCTATGGCAAGCGTATTCTAAGCGTAAGCTTGTCATAGCCATAAGTTATTCTAGATATTTTATGGATAAACTGGGTCGGCTCAAATGGATATGCTAACCAAACTGAAGCTGACCAGTGCACCAAGTTTACGCTAGCGTCAGCTAGCGTAATCTTGAGCGTGCTTGGACTCCTTCTCCCTTTGTGTAACTTGCTAATGTAAGCATGGAAAGATCGTCCAATTCCTGACTGCCCTTTCTGTTCTTTTTTTTGTCCTTTTTGTCTTCTTTTTTGGATCTTTTAATTTCTTCTTTTTGAGTCCGGTTGATCTCTGATTCCAGAAAAGAGAGGTGGGCCTCCCGTAGGGGTTTAGACAAGGGTGTCATTCCCACTTTTCTGCATAGCAGTGCCCAGTATTGCTCAATAGTAAATAGTTACAGTGTACAAGCGGTTCCGTCCAGTACTCATTCACCAAATTCAAGCATGAGCGAAGCGAGTGCTTTTGCTTATGCTATCCTACTCGCATTCGCAAGCGAGTGCTTGTTTGCTCATGCTATCCTACTAGCATTCGCAAGCATTCGCTTGCCAAAGCTTACTCAGCACTACTCAGCATCCGCTTCGCGAATGCTGAGTAGTGCTCATCTCACGACGCATGGCGCCTCTCTAATTTTACGTTATCGATCCATGCGCGGCTCTTCCAAATTGGGAATATCGAAAGTGCATTCTCCATGTTGCATTCTCCATGTTACATTGTGTCTTCTACCGAGGTGCAGAATCGGGCCATAGCAATTCAGACACGAAGCCCCTTTGGGTGGTGATGTGGTGAGGTGAATGTTGGTGAGGTAGGGTTTCTTTTTGGTATAGGAGTAGACCTTTGTGAGTCTTAGTGGCTTATGTAAGCAAGAACGGAGTAGAATGACCATTGAGTAGCCACCATACATGAGTAGCAGCAGTACAGCCACTATAATCAAGCCACCATATCAAGTGCAGCTTAATCAAGTGCAGTCTAGATTAATCAAGTGCAGTCACATGATAAGAAGTGTTATTGTGAAGTGAAGTGAAGATGTGTAGATGTGAAGATGTGCGGAATTGTAGATGTGAAGCAGTGAAGAGTATGATTGTCACGTGTTGAGAGTGGTTGTCCAACTTGTTCCCAGACGCGTTGGACAATAGTAAATACATATTGTAGTTGTAGAGTCTTTTGCAGGTTGTATTTATTTATGTTTACAGATTATAAGGAGTGTTTTGTAGGTTAAACACATTCATGTTTACAGATTATGGGACCTATTCACAAGTTACTTGTTTTCATATTTACAGATTATGAGAACCATTTACAGGTTATCATCATTCATATTTACAGATTATGAAGACTCTTTTACAGATTAGAATCATTCAAATTCACAGATTATGAGAACCATTTACAGATTAAAAACATTCATGTTTACAGATTATGAGTACTCTTTACAGATTAGAATTGATTCTGTTTACAGATTGAGAACCATTCAATCTCTATGTTTACAGGTTACGAGAGTCATTACAGGAACCACTGTTTACAGGTTAACACCATACATCATGATCTGGACCATTGTACTCTTTATGATCAAGTCTACGAACAACTCAGTAACTTGCCAAAACTCAGTGTAACAATTCACTGTAACAATTCAGTACAGAATTGTCTTTCTGAAATAACAGAATTGTCTTTCTGATATTTCTAGTGCATCTGTATTTCACTTTTCGATGCTCTGCCCATTCTGTGGAGAACAACCGCCCAAGTACAAATGCCCCAAGTGTAAGGCTCAGTACTGCTCGATAGCGTGTTTCAAGAGTGAGGATCATAAACAGAGGGATGAGGAGGAACTGAAAGGGAAGGACCTAGAGAAGGACCTAGAGAAGGACCTCAGAGAAGACCTGAAAGAGAAGGAAGAAGAGAAGGAAGAAGAGAAGCAAATACAAGAGAAACTGACCACCCAAGACCTCTTTCTTAGACTTTGTGAGGATGAGAAAATAAAGTATCTTCTTGCGGAACCAACACTTCAGTTTCATCTTTCGACATTGATCAAGATTCTTCGGGAGGTGAGTTTGACGGGGGAACAGAGTGCTGAGAATCGAAGGGCAATTGCGAGTATCAAGTTGAGTGATTTGAGGATGGAGAATGTGTTGGTGGGGGAGTTTGTGGGGAGGGTACTCGAACTATCAAACAATGAGCAAACATGAGCAACACTCGCAAACATGAGCAACATGAGCGAAGCTCATGTTGCGAGTGCGCGAGTGTGCGAGTGTCTGCTCATTGTTTGATAGTTGAGGTAGCATCGATGAGCGATAGCATAAGTGATAGAGTGATATGAGTGATATGAGTGATAATATGTGCAAACATGAGTAACATGAGTGATAACATTTGCTTGACTCATGTCTGGTCATGTTTGATAGTTCATCGAGCATAATTAACGTCAAAATGAGCAAGATTGCTTGAATTGACATTTGGAACCAGCATTGTGTTCCATTAACATGAGCGAAGCGAATGCTAATGGTTGTTTGATATCAGCATTATTCAATCAACTCTTCCCTCATATTGATTAACGGCAACATTCCTCACTAATTTTGTTATGAATCAGCATTATAATAATCTTCGCTCATTAGTTACACTCTACTCAAACAGGCTCATGTTGAGATTTCCGTGTCCACTGATCTCATCGCTCATCCCGTACTGCAGGTAGTTGACTCTTAATATGAGTTCAGGATCTGATGATTCGCAGCAATGGAATAAAGTGATTTTCAGGAAACATCAGTGAATGTTTATGCTATTTCTTTTCACGGCAATCCAATGAAATGTGAGTGATGGACATGTATTGTTTTCACTATGGGTTTACTCATAATGTGGGCCTCATTCCCTCGCCCGCTCTGTTCATCATTCATTGAACTAACTCACTTGGTTCTCCACCTCCTGAACTTTCAATGGGTGACGATACAAGGAGACTGAAGTGATCATATCTCAAGCGAGTGATTTTGAATGGTCGAGTCAATGTAATGAGTGAACTGTGAGTTGACTTTATGAACGCACAGCAGCAACTCACTCGTATTCACCTTGAAGGGTTGGGTTAGTAAGAAGCACATGTGAATGCTACTGTAAGCAATATTGGTACGACATGAGCGAAAAGTGAAGGATAATAGAAGATAGACAGGATCGTCAAATAAGCGTTATAGAAGAATCATGTAGATTTAGGCCACTCCTTGTCTTTTGTTATCGTTGGTGTGCTTTGGAGGACGTCAATGTTCATTTGTTTTGCCAAATCAACACTACGCGCTTCAATATCAACGATCTAGAACTGCAAAGGTTGCTTAGTTTTCTTTCACTACACTTCTCACCCATTTTTGCTACCCCCTACAACCCCTTAAGAAATTTTCGCAGCCAAAACACCTCCTTTCACTTCTGGCAGTGTTGCAATCTATACCATCAATCCACATCAGTTCCATATTTGAGACGTCCACTTAAGTGTAGCACTCTTGAGAGCCTTGTGAGTGGCGCACACATCTAGGCTACTAAAAAGCCAATAGTAAGTCTTCCATATCTAAAGGAGATTGTTCTTTGTCAATGTTCATGAAATGTAAAAAGTACAAATGTTGCTCAATTTTATTTCTCTGTTACTCAAATATATTCTCTCATGTTCTCAACTTAACTCATATGTTCTTCTCAATCTCCTTCTCAAATCTCTCAAATCTCTCAAATCTCTCAATCTCCTCAAATCTTTTCAAATCTCTCAATCTCCTCAAATCTCTCAATCTCCTTCTACTTTACTCAGTTATCACCCTACTTTTGCGATTGTACTACACCTACTCAATAGCTCTTATATTCTCTGGAACTCCATGCTAGATAGTGCTGACACGGAACGATTGCACCCAGACTCTGGAACATTGAACAATCGAGCGTAGCCCGATTGTCCTTCATAATCAAACGATTGTACCCAGAGGAACATCGAACAATCGAGCTACGCTCGATTGTTCACAGCTTATCATTCACAATCAAGCTTCGCTTGATTATGAACTATAAAGTCTTCTGTCCCCACACGTTTTTTGTGGTCCCCCCCACATCCACCCCCACCTTGAACAAACTCCCCCCCAAATCCCCCTCGTGGTGGATCTCCCCCTCAAACAAGTTGTCGTTGCATGACGTCACGTACGCATCGCTTCCCGCGATGGTGATGCACGTGAGCTTGGCTGCGGGAAGCGACCACTTCTCCACCAACTTGCCGTCGACTCCAATGCGGGCCACTGTCAGGGTGCTAAACACACACGACAAGATTTCTCCGTCCTTGGTCATGTGAAACCCGTCTGGTTCTGGCGACTCAAAGTCGGGGTACATTTCCTTAAAGTTGGCGTGCACCCGTCTGTTGCTCAAGGTATTGGTAGCGACATCGTAGTCAAACTTAAAGATGGAGAACTTGAGCGAATCCGTCCAGAAAAAGGTCTTGCCGTCGTTGGAAAATGCCAACCCGTTGGCAATGTAAATGTCGTCATTGGGCAACATGTCTGTGATGGACAAGTCCTGCGCATTGATTCTGTAGAGTTTTCCCTCTGGTTTAACCCCATCTTCTCTCGTATATGGAAAATCAGTCATCAACCCGATCCACAAGTTGCCCCATGGGTCCACAATTCCGTCATTGCTTCTCAAACGAGTGTTTTCGGGGTACTTGACGAAATAGGCAATTTGCCGAGTCTTGAAGGATCCTTTAGCAACTCCGTACTTTCCACACACAATCACTTCGTCGTTGTCTGGGGTGAGTCCAATGGCTCCACAGCTCTCGCCTGGCTCGCTAAATGCAATGAATTCGTGTGTACTTTCGGGGTTGGAGAGAGATACACGGTGGACTTGGGCCTGGTAGATGTCAACCCAGAGAAGTGTGTTGTTGGAGGGGTTGTAGGTGATGCCTTCGAGGAGTCTTCCGCGGAGTTGGGGGAGGAATACTGACATTTTAACAGAAACAATTGAGCGAAGCGAAATTGTTGATTTAAACAGTGATAAGAATATTTTCGGATATTTCCACCTTTTAAGTTTTTCGGAGTCGGGGAAGGTGGGGTGCATAAAATGTTGGAAAATCAAAGTTGGTACAATTTGTAACAATTTGTAATTTGGCGAAGCCGAATTGTCCAAATTGTCAAATTGTACCAACTTGTTGAAGAGAGAGTCGATCGAGACTTGAATCAAGACTTGAATCAAACGAAAGTATTGATAACAAGAGTTGGATGGGTATCACTGATGAACTATCCACTTTATCCGGCCGTTGTTTCTGCAAAATGGGCATCATATGATGTCATAGCAGAGCGAAGCGACTCTATGTAATTGGAGACTAATCATAGTCAGCATAGATGACATAGATTCGCTTCGCTCATCTGCTTCGCTCATTTAAGGAAATTGAATAACGTAGATGAGCCAACAAAGCGAAAATATCGAAATATATAAGGGAGAATTTATGAGCATAGATTTGCTCCGCTCATCTGTGCTCATCTATGCACTCATCTATGCACTCATCTCCGCTCAATTTTCGCATTCATATCCCCAACCCACAACCCGCATATCCCATAGACTCAACAAATGTACAACTGAACCAAATTTCTCTATTAACAGATTAATCATTTATGAGCAACTGCTGCTGCGGTGATTTTTCGTACCCCACTTGAGCCCCAAGGAACACAAAAACGAAGACCCTGAGAGTCGGAAACTGTTGACAGGAGTAGATACCCTAGGTGGGCACTAGATAGACTAGATCGTCACTAGATACACTAGATAGGTACTGGATCGACTCTAGATTGAAACTAGATCATGAACTCGACAGAACATTGCATCTTGTACAAGAGTCTTCAGTAGCCAAGAATAACCCCATTCAAGTTTTGACACTTTTTATTGCCGGATCGTAACAAAATCTTGGATGTACTGGAGGTTTTCTAACTTTAAATCTCTTGAACTTTCTTTATGGGGGGTTCACTATTGTTGACTTGCAAACGACTTAATCTATTGACTCTTAATCTGTGATTTCGTAAGATTCCCAAGAGCTTCTCATTCTTAAGATCTTTCAATAGTGGCTATGACTATTTTCACAAGAAACGAGTTTTCCTTCAATTGTACTCTTTGTTACTATTTCAAGCTGATTTCCATTAATCATTTTTTTTTTTAGACATATATTATCAAAGAAGGAACCTGTACTTGTTATATAACTACGTATGAGAAAACCTCCTCGTATTCAGCTAAGAAGGAATTTTTATCAATTTTCACAATAATTTTGAGATAGTTCATTGACAGACGAATGTTGGCACATTGAAACAGCTGAAAAAATGGGACACCCACATTACCTCAAACATATCAATACTGAAGTCAGTCAGGATCTTGATTGAAATGAACTTGGATTATAACTGTACGTCTGATTTGACTCTTAATCTCAGGTCATGACTCTTAATCTGCGAGAGCAGCTCTTAATCTACCAACAACACTGTCGTTACCACCAAGTACTCAGTAATTTCAGAAAATCAAAAGAGCTAACTGTGTTAGGAAACGCTTGTAGATCACAATTAATGTATGGTATGAGAAGTTACATTTACCGTTCAGGTATTGGGGTCAGATTGGTTTAAATGAGTGCTAGAGTGATCTTCCATTGGCTTGCACATAAAGTCAGTGTAGTACAAATAACAAATGATGGACTCTCCTAATTGTATTCCTTCCCTATTTCTTGCATGTCCTCAAAATCGATGTAAGCGTAAATATCATACCCGCTTACCCCAGTCAAATCCACCGTACCAAGTCTTTTTTAACAGTTTGAGAGTACTCATATGTTTTCGCAAGTCCCAAAAGGCGTATCATTCTGTATTGTCTGCTTATGTCGTCTCGTGGTGGAGAAACATCACTCTTGTAGAACTGGCAGTATGAAGTTTACGCTGGCTGCGAAAATGCCAATATCGAAAAGTAAGTGAAGCCACACTGAAGGTGTACTAAGCTCCTTGGTCTTTCTAATGTTCCTAGATCTGGCCAGCAAGCGAGTTATCTCTACTGTTCTCGTCACCCAACTTTGTCAGTTCGACTGGTGATCATCTCACGATCATTATGCAGATCAATGAACAAAGATCAATGGACATCACTCCGATCGTGTCGCTTCGCTCATGATCGTTCGCTCACAACAACCTACCTCGTTGCCATCATACATGTTGTAATCATTTCTTTTATTCTATAATCTATAAGTCATTATGCTTGGGGGGTACCATAGGTGGTGATCAATGATCGGCGAGTTGAGAAATTGGGTGGAACTGTTCTCATTGCTCCAGAGCGGAGCTCGAATGTTGAATAGTCCCAATGGCCAAACAATCTCGCTTCGTTGCTTAGCTCTGGAAATTGACAATGATCGAAAACGACATCTCGAAGAATCCAAATATTCGCAACCGTTATACTCAACCTTGAACAATGGGCGAAGCGAATTTGTCCAATGGTTAACAGTACAAACAATTTCACTCAATTGTTTTCCCTTACCAACATCACTCGCTCAAGTTCTTGATGCTAGTGTTGACTCAAACAATTGGCTTCGCAAATTGTTTTCAATGTTCGATCCTTGATAGTGCCAATTCGAACAATTGAGCGAAGCTCAATTGTGCTCAATAATCTATGATAGGACCAAGTCGAACAACTTCGCTTCGCTCAATTGTTCTCAATTTTAATCCTCCTCCGAGTAGTTCGAACAATTTCGCTTCGCTCAATTGTTCTCAATTGTTCTTGGCCATCCACTCCCTCATAAACCCCACCATATCCTCCCTATTCCCCCCAGCCTCCACCACCTCCAACGGCACCTGACTCTCCCCAAACTCCTTCGCTGCAAACCTCCCCAAATTCGTCTTATCCACCAACCTAAACTCTCTTTCCCCCCCCTCCAAGATCTCGTTCCAGGTAAACAACAACGGGTCTGCCTTGCGACTGAACGGATTCACATCAATCACCCGCACCTTATCGTAGGGCCTGGGAACATACACATCCACAATAAAGTTGGCCACCGGGAACCGTTCCAAGATGTTACTCTCATCGATAAAGTCATCGATAGCACCTTCGATGTCATCCTTGATCAGAGCCAAAAATTCGTAGTGATTAAGTTCTCTTTGAGAAATGCCCACCACATGGCGGTCCTTCACAAAGATTCTAAACTCAAGCGATGGGTTGATATCTACCCATTTCTTTAAAATGAGTTCGTACTCATTTTCCTCCCCTTTAATTTCACCATTACTCTCCTCCTTGTCATTAATCTTCTCATTCTTTTCATCCTCATCATTAATCTTCCCATTCTTATTCTTCTCCCCTACCTCACTAAACGGAGCATCCAAATCATCAGCTATATGGTCACTGGCATTCAACAACAAATACACATCCTCTGGTAAATGGCACCGCATGGTATTGCCCGCAACTATCCACCTCGCATCCTTTGGCAGAGACCAATTGAGTTTGGGCATCACATCGTACTTGTAGAGAGTTTTGGTGATTTTATCATGGAGTTCCTGAAAGTCGGAAATAGTAGGTGATGGTTTGGGGTCGTCGTCTTCACTGTCTTCATCACTGTCTTCTTCTTGAATATTAGATTCTTCTCCATTCTCACCATTCTCACCATTACTTTCTTCAAAATCAAACAGTTCGCTTCGCTCACTGTTTGATAGCTTTATACTATCAGCAGCCAAGTACTCAAGAAACGCCTTTGGAAGCGGCTTAATAACCTCTGCCTCGTCCGTGTACTTCTTCAAAAGAGGCTGCCATGCCAGGTACGAGCACGCTAGCACATCTTCTCTCGTCAAGGGTATTTCGTGAAAGTAGTGGGTCATAATCTTAGTAATTGGAACTAATAAGTTTCTAGTAGTTATAGAAAGTTTCGAATACTTATAAGTTTCTAATACTTAAGTTAAGCTTAGTCATAGAAAGTTTATCTTAGGAAGTGGGTGGCAAGAGTAGAATTAGAAAAGAAGTATAGAAAGATGGAAGGTTGGAGAATGTGGAAGAATAGTAGAAAAAGTGACCATAAATAATGTGATGATCTAACGATGCTCATTACTGTACACTAACAAAATCACTACACAATATACATACACACTACACAATATACATACACCACTACACACAATAAACATAAACCAATATACAAACACACAATATACATAATAGACACAATACACAGAATACATAATGTGGATCATCCCATCGCCTGCGTAACTTCCAGACCAGATGCGTAAATATCAGTATAAATCATACAGACCATTGATCCTGTTGATATCCAATATCCCACTTCATGGCCATAATGAAAAGTATCTGGTATTCAAATTTGCAGTGCTTGAACAATTCTCACTATTATTCTATAATTTCCTTAAGATTGTACAATTACTAGTATTGTACAAGTTAAAGTATATGTTGTACAGTTCTTTAGTATTGATTTCCAGTATCGTATACAGTACATTTTCATTAGAATCAATGTGTTGTGTGTTAACTGTGCAGTAAATGTGTCGTAAATATACAATGTCTAGTATTTCTACATTAAACTCATTTGGTTTCATCATCTCAATCATACATCAATGTCTTTATATAAAACTTTGTCTTCACTAATATTTATCGTCTTCAGCACCATAATTTGTTCTCGCTTCGCTTGAACAAATTATTGGCGCTTGTATTTTTTTTCACCATGTCCACCAAAACCCTCCCATCCAACGCGACATTCAAGAACAAAGAGAAACCCCAGGAGGTCCGCCGCCTGAACATTCTCGCTGCCCGTGCTGTTTCCGATGCGATTCGCACGTCTCTTGGCCCCAAAGGTATGGACAAGATGATCAAGACCAAATCAGGGGAGATCATCATCTCCAACGACGGTGCCACCATCCTCAAACACATGGCCATTCTTCATCCCGCTGCTCGTATGTTGGTCGATGTCAGTGCTGCCCAAGACGTGGAGGCCGGTGACGGTACCACCTCGGTGGCAATTCTCGCCGGTGCATTCCTTGGAGCCGCCGACCGTTTGCTCAATCTCGGCATACACCCCACCCTCATTGCCGAATCCTTCCAGAACGCCGCCAAAAGATCACGTGAAGTTTTACGCCAGATGGCGGTCCCCGTGACACTCGATGACCGCGAGCAGTTGGTGCGTGCTGCGCTGACGTCGCTCAACTCCAAGATTGTGTCGCAGCACTCGCTGCTTTTGGCGCCCTTGGCAGTGGATGCTGTTCTCAAGGTGGTGAACGAGGCCCAGAACAATGTGGACCTCAACGATATTCGTCTCATCAAAAAGGTGGGTGGAACCATTGACGATACCGAGCTCATCAACGGAGTTGTGCTCACTCAAAATGTGGTCAAGAGTGCCGGTGGCCCCGTTAGAGTGGAGCGTGCGAAAATTGGGTTGGTGCAGTTCCAACTCTCGCCTCCAAAGCCTGATATGGAGAATAATGTGGTGGTGAATGACTACCGTCAAATGGACAAGATCTTGAAGGAGGAACGTGCATACCTCTTGAACATGTGTAAAAAGATCAAGAAGGCCAAGTGTAATGTTTTGCTTGTGCAGAAATCGATTTTGAGAGATGCGGTGAATGACCTTGCCTTACACTTTCTCTCCAAGCTCAATATCATGGTGATCAAGGACATTGAGCGTGATGAAGTCGAGTTTTTGCTGAAGGCCACGGGGTGTAAGCCAATTGCAGACATTGACCACTTTACCGAGGACCGTTTGGGAAGTGCTGATTTGATTGAGGAAGTTGAGAGTTCGGGCTCGAAAATTGTGCGTATCACAGGTGTGACTTCCAAGCAAACCAAGCCAACTGTGAGTGTGGTTGTGCGCGGTGCCAACCACTTGGTGCTTGATGAGACGGAGCGTTCGTTGCACGATGCACTTTGTGTGGTGCGTTGTTTGGTGAAGGAAAAGGCCTTGATTGCGGGAGGTGGAGCGCCGGAAATTGAGGTTTCGCGTGTTCTCAGTGCGGAGTCGTGTGAACTCTCGGGAGTGGAGCAGTTTGTGTACCAGGAGTTTGCACAGGCCTTGGAGGTGATTCCAACCACGCTTGCGGAAAATGCGGGAATGAACCCGGTCAATGTCGTGACAGACTTGAGAAACAGACACGAGCTGGGCGAGAAGAATGCGGGAATTAGTGTGCGCAGGCTGGGGGCTTCCAATACTTTTGACGAGCATGTGTTGCAGCCGGTGTTGGTGAGTATGAGTGCGGTGACGTTGGCTTCGGAGGTGGTGAAGACGATTTTGAGGATTGATGATATTGCCTTCTCCAGATAATCAACCGAGCGAAGCGAGGTCTGAGAACATTGAGCGCAGCGAAATGTTTGAACATGGTTGAGTTGGTTAACGATAGATTATTGGTGACGTTGGCGCAGTGTTGAGTGATCAGGCAAATTTGAGAGTGCATATTGAGCGGAAAGTGTGCTAATATCATTGACACGGAGAAGTTTTTGTACTGATGTTATGAAACATGACTAGTGAAATGTTGATGGTTGATTGCCCATTGAGAAGATATCGAGTGTGGAATGAAATTGTCTGAGTGATGAGAGCAGTGACTGAACCCGCTACGTTTTATGATTGGTGTGGTGACGTTCGAATTGCGAGGGCATTAGTGATTTCTCTCGCTCGATGTTTTGTCTCAGGTACTTCGGAGGATAATAGTAATGAGGTAGTACTGGTATATAGTGATAATAGACAGTGAAGCGGCTGTGAAGGAAAAGAGTGAACAGTGAGCGAAGCGAGCTGTTCTGTAGCTTTGAAGAGGTAGCTAGTTACTGAACAGTGAGCTTAGCAAACTGTTCAAGGTGGTTTCGAGTGGAGATCGAGATAGTGCCATCAATCTTCAATGTCATCCACTCATAGAATAGTGTAATGATGTGAACTGTATGACACTCACTCGCATGAAGATCTCTGAAGTGAAAGCTTACTGAGCTTGTAGAGCATTAATTCAAGTAAAACGGGTATTGCTCATCCAGGCCGAAGACCAACCCACCATCAAATAACACCCAATTTGATATACCTTGATGGAACAGTGTGAGTGTGAGTGGGGTAAGAGTAGGAAGAGGTCGAATAACAGTATTCAAGTTGATAAAAGAGGAAGGAATAAAACAGATATAGCACAGATGTGAAGCGGGTCAGTGCTTGCATAGTTCAATATAAACATCTTGTAAAATCACACACAACGCTTCGCTGTATAAGTCTATTCTCCCTTAATTGCTGTGGTGATTTTTCGCAGCCATTTGCACCCAATAAGAAATCCAAAACGCTCAGTGATAGTAACAATTAAAGGGTAGTGATGAAAAGGGTGGGGTGGTGATATTAAAGGGTAGTAGTGAAGGTGAATTAGAGGTTAGTGGTAGTGTTTATTGAAAATAGTATTTTCGGGAGTATTGAGAATAGTAAGTATTAGCACTACTGAGAGAACACTTTATGAAGTGGTCAAATAGACATTGGCGTCTGAGGTAGTTCCATAAACGCTTTCTCTGAATTCCTGAGCACTTTGATGCCTTGGATTGTGTTGGAAGTCGTCTCATAATGTTCGTTGTAGATGCCCCGACGTCCATATATTCTCACCTCACTTGATTTGGATCGGGCATTGATCACTTCCTTTACAAGGTCGTCCCTAATCAAGCCATTCTATTCTTTTACTTAGCTAATCTATTATGTAATTGGTATCTCATGCAGAGTAAGGACGAGCAAGGTCGAGCTAAAAACAGAGTGCGGCGAATTGTTCAAGTAGTCCTTTCACTTCAAGCTGTTCATGTAGTAGTGGCTCTTGTATGTTCTCCTCCTTATCCCTTCTTCTCCACTCCATAGCCTTGCGATATGAAAGTCCTATTTTTTTGACTTCCTTGTTCAACTCTTTCATTTGTCGTGGCTGGGTTCACAATGAATTATCACAGCTTCTCTAAGAGCAAATGATAACGAGACGACGAACGAGTGAACCAAACACCTCATTAATGACTCGTTTGAGAATCAAAATCGTGACGGTCATTATTTGTTCTCTCCTTTTTTATCCCCTCTCTCTTCAATCTTCTCTCTTTTCTCTTCGATCTTCTCTCCTTTCTTCTCTCCTTTCTCTCCTTTCTTCTCTCCCTCCTCCCCCTTCTCTTTCAAACGACCCAGCAACCGCGCTTTTATAATAACTGCGCTTGTTTTTCTTCTGTGTGTGTCCGCCTCCAAAGCTGCGCTCATTTCTTTGTATATGTCCGCCCCCAGAGCTGCGCTTCCTCTTTTGCGTATTTCCAAAGCTGCGCTTATTTCTCTTCTGTGTATTTCTGTCGCCTCTTTCGCCAACCCGTCTGCCATCTCACTCCCATTAATCCCTATATACGCAGGCTCGTATTCAATTTCCACTCTCTCCACTCCACTCATCGCTGCAAGTTCATTCGCTTTATTGAATTTATCCCAAAACGCCTGGGCAATCTCCCTTATGTGTACATCCCCGTTGCTGCTGCTTGTCCATCCATCCATCAATGACGTATTGCAATTCTTTTTAATGATCTTAATGATGGGTTTCGAATCCATCTTAATAATGAAACTCTTTGGTTCACGCTTCAACTCCTCTAGAATATAATCCAACGCAGCACTCACGGCTAAAATCTCCGCCTTTGCAGACGTGGGCGAACCGTATCTACTGGCATCGAAGGGAATGGCCTTGTTTTTAGCGTTTTGGTAACCATGGTATACTCCCATTCCCGCAATAATTATGTTTCCTTTTGCGTATCGACATATGCCATCAGTGTATATCACCAGAGGAGCTTCACTCTGAGAGATTTTTGGAGGTACGTCTTTTGATATTGGTCCTGTTGGTAAGGTACTTGAGAGTGGTGTATCTTGCTTGTCTTGCTTCTCTTGCTTTACGCTTTCCTCATTTTCTTTGTTTTCATCATCTTCTTTTCCCTTAAGCTCCTTCAGACTTTCTTTGTTTTCCTCATCTTTTCCCGTGAGCTCCTTCAGTCTTTCTTTATCTTCCTCATCTAATTCCTTGATGTCAGCTTTGGCTCGCTTTCTAGGGGATGTACTTGTTTCACAGATTCGTTTTAGCTCTACCCTCGAAGCATTTGGTATTCCCCCAGTAGATCCAGTCGTTGCAGTCGTTGCAGTCGTTGCAGTCGTTGCAGTCGTTCCAGTCGTTTCAGTCGTTCCAGTCGTTGCAGTCGTTTCAGTCGATCCAGTCGTTTCAGTCGTTCCAGTCGTTTCAGTCGTTGCAGTCGATCCAATCGTTCCAGTTGTTCCAGTCGTTCCAGTTATTTTTAATGAACTTCCTTTTCTGAATGGTGTTGTTCCAAATGGTGCTGTTCCAAATGGTGACCCTGTTCCGAGTTTCTTTGTCCAAACAAATGGTGCTGCGGAGGCCCTACTGGATGGTGCTGATGTCGATTTCCACTTAAACAGTGCTGCTGATTCCCAGTCAAATGGTGTTGCTGGTTTGAATACTAACCCAGATGGTCCCCAGGTGAATGGTGTTGTCTTATGAGGTACCAATTTAAATGGTCCAGATGCTGTTCCAGATGCTGTTCCAAATGTTCCAGATTCTGTTCTTTCAAATGTTGTTCCAGATGCTGTTCCAAATGGTGTTGCAAATGTTGCAGGTTCTGTTCTTTCAAGTGTTCCAGATTCTGTAACTCCAACTGCTGTTCCAAATGTTCCAAGTTCTGTTGTTCCAAATGGTTTTCCAGATTCTGTTCCACCGACTGCTGTTCCACCAACTGCTGTTCCACCGACTGCTGTTTCAAAGGCTGAAGTTATTTCTCCAAAGGCTGAAGTTGTTGCTCCTAAGGCTGTTGAAGTTGTTGCTCCTAAGGCTGTTTTAAATCTTGTTGCAGCTTCTGAACCTAATGCTGGCACAGACTCTTTTCCTCCCAATGCTGTTCCAAAGGCTGTTGATGTTCCTCCAAAGGCTGTTCTCAATCTCGATCCAGCTTCTGTTCCCCCAAATGCTGATCCAAATTCTTTTCCTCCAAATCTTGTACCCAAAGCTGTTCCACACTCTATACCTTCAAATACTTTTCCAAGTGCTGTTCCAAATGCTGTTCCAAATGATGTTCCAAATGCTGTACCGAATGCTGTTCCGAATGCTGAGTCAGGTTTTTCAAAGGCTGAACGTGTCTCTTCCTTTCCTTTCCCCTTTTGTCTCTCCTTTTGTCTCTCCTTTTCTCTCTCCTTTTCTCTCTCCTGTTCTCCCTCCTTTTCTTTCTCCTCCTTCTCCCTTTCTTCCTTCTCCCTTTCTTGCTTTTCTCTCTCCTTTTCTTTCTCTTTTTCTTCACCCCCCAACACACTCTCCATATACGCTCTTGCTTTGTCCTCTGTTTTGAACAGCTTATATAATGCTCCAGAAACTCCAATCACATTGGGTTCACATTCGGCCCACAGCAAGTATATTCCTGGTTTTTTGCCTTTGGCGACGGCGTATACCTTTTTGGCCATGACAATTGAGCGAGCGAAATTGTTACTCAATGAAGTTAATTAACAATTGGGTCAGCGAGAATGTTACTCAATGTAGTCAATCAACAATTGAGCCAGCGAAATTGTTGTAGTCGATGAAGTCAATCAGCGCAGCGAAATTGTTTGAAGTCAATTATTTATACTCAAGTCAATTATACTCAAGTCAATTATACTCAAGTCAATTGTTTGCTCAATGATCAACTGTTTCAATGTAGTCGATTGTTTCTCAATGTAGTGAATTAATGTAGTCAATAATGTGTAGTCAATGTAACAAATTGTGTACTCTGCGAACTCTGTGTACTGTCTCTTCACTCTCTGTACTGTATTGTCTTTACACTCAATTAATCGAATGTATACCACCCAGTACAGTTCAACAGTTAATTGTATTTTAATATGTGGTGGGCGCTTAGACCTGTCGCATCACACATATGCGGTGTCACGTGATTTACTTAGTCATCAATAACGTTTGGGACCTAGGAACAGTTAACAGTTCGTCTCCTTTTGTTTATAAGAGGTGGCAGGAGTAGGGATTTTGAACGATGTACAAACTAGCAAAGCACATTTGTTTGTGGAGATTGTTAAATTCTTCACTTATAAGCGAGATTGTGTTCGATTTCATGTGTACTCAGAACTCACACATAATCTCTCACAATCTCACACACAAGGTTATTTGTGTAGATTGATAATGTCCTCTCACTCACAATCTCACTTCCATCTCGCTTCGCAAAAATAGTAGTTCTTCATGTTGTCACAGTCGAGCTAACAATCGAGCGAAGCGAGATTGTTAGCTCGACTGTGAGTATTTATCCGCCCCCCTATTCGCCAAAAAGTCCGCACTCTCATTCCCCATAATCCCACAATGTCCCTGGACATACTGAAATTTCACACTCCCCACCCCCCTCTCCCTCCCCAACTCATTCGCTCTATTGAACAGCCCCAAGCACCTTTGAATAATCTCCCTATTCTTCACCTCATCTCCCTTGGAATTCCTCCATCCATTCACCACATGCTTACTGGACCAATTGGTGATCAGATCAATGGTGTACCTCGAATCTGTCCTAATAATAAACTTCTTCGGTTCCCTCTGCAACGCCTCAATGATATCGTCCAACGCATAAAGTGCTGCCAAAAGCTCTGTCTTTTGGTTCGTGGGCACACCGTACTTGTTGGGGTACGGCAACGCCTTGTTCCGCTCATCATCTTCTCCATAATACACTCCAATACCAGCACCAGCGACATGTCTCCCATTACCACGACACGCTCCATCGGTGAATATCACCACAGAAGGAGCAGAAATAGTGGCTTCACTTAGAAAGGTTGATGGGGGGACTTGATATTTGGGGTGAAGGGGGCCAATTCTTCCAGATTGTACAGCTCCAGATTCTCCACTACCTTCTCCACTACCTCCATATCTACCCTCCTCCCTTTCTCTAACTGGTCTTCTTCTAACTTCTGGTTTGGATGCGTACAGACCAACTGGTTCATTCTTTTTTGAAAACTTGCTGATTCCTCCGGAGATTCTAGTTGCCCTTGCTCCACCTCTTCCTCCACCATTTGCTCTTCCTCTCCCACCAATTCCTACTCCACCTCCTTCTCCACCTCCACCTCCCATAAACTCTCTTGCTTGGGCCTCTGTTCCAAACAGCTTATATCTAGCACCTGGAAACCCTTTTACGTTGGGCTCACATTCTGACCACAGGGTGTAGATGCCTGGCCTGATGCCTCTGGATACGGCGTAGAACTTGGCCATTGACTTGATTGTCTTTACAATTGGCAGCGTAATTGTGACAACTTTCACAATTGAGCGCAGCGAAATTGTGATGAACTAAACACAATTGAGCGTACGAAATTGTGAACCAATTTGAATAAAGTGAGTAAAGTTGAATAACGTTAAATAAAGTAGATTTCAATTAACAAAGATAAATTGAGATAAAAGCAAAAATGACCAAAGTATTGAAATTTATTCGACAAATACAAAGGCAGTTATTGAAAGTGCTGAACGAGAGTACTCTCAACATCATACTAAAATACCATATGCAGGACATTTTATATAATCAAATAGACCCCAACAACTCATGCCAGTGATCCACTCGACTAATTTGCATGATCGAAATAGAAACCATGGACACGCCAATAGGGAATTTTATTGGGTCACCTCGTTTGGGTCACCTCGTTTCAGTAGAACTAATGCCCAGCGAAATACGGGTATGAAATTGTTAGAAGATAAGCTAAACCTTCACCTTCAAGATAAAAGGAAATAGATATTGAAGCCAAAGGAGTGTACACTTTAAGTTTTTGTCTATCAAATAATGTGTAGATTCTAATACAGCTAAACATACACTTCCTCAACCAAAAGCATTCCAAGACTCACATGAGAGTTCCTACGGAACATGCGATTAGGTGAACCGAGGCAGTTGACTCTGTGGCTCCGAAGATATTTAAAGGGAATTTGCTTATAGAAGAAGGAGTAATAAAGAATTCAAGTACCATCGATATTCGATCAGCTTGCCCACCAGAAAATGCAGTAAGTGCTTGAAGTAATTTTCCCAACATTTGTCAATACTAAGAATAATACAGTGCGTTACTGTAAAGGAGCATATAATCATATAATACAGAACATGATTTTGGTTACAGGATGTGGATTACAGAACATGATTGGGTTTAATGAAAATACGATTAACTAGCTGTTTTTTTTAAAATTGCACGAGTTTCTCCAAAAACTTGGTACATTGCATTATTACTGGTACTTCCAATTTCTCTACCTAAGAAGCCGCTACAGCAGTTCCACCATTACGAGGTAGAAACTACTTTCCACAAGCCGTTCAATTAAAGTGAAAACAGCAACACTCCGTAATGCTCCTCTTTGTGCTTTTCGCAGCCATTTTATGTGCAGGAGGGTAGACCTCATGAGCAAGAACAATTGCTTAACACGAATACGGGCTTCCTCATGTTCCACATTCTGAATGCTGGCAAATAATACAATAATAATCTTTCATTTCCTAATCTTTTGTGCTTTTCGTATCATTACTATGATTGAGTGTGGTTGGCTCTCAGTAATTGTCTTGTCGTACTAGAGAATATCTTTAAACAACTACAGTGTAGCTTGTGTCAACGAAAAGGCTATTTTGAAACCTACACATTTCAGTTTGTCGGAGTTGCCTTACAGGGAATCAGTTGTATCCAGATACTCACAACCTCACGTAACCTCGTAAAATTGTCAGAAAATGTTGTACCGATCCAGGACTGTATATACAGATTTATAAGGAGCAGACTCTGAAAAGGGAGAGAAAATGAAGAGTTTAAGGGTTTATGGTGAACTGCTTCGTATAATTCAGTTACTTGACTATGCTCACCCCATCTTTGATCTTTTCTCTAATCAGTTCCCCTCTCAGTGCCTCACTCACTTCCTCTTACTATGACCTCAAACAATTTCGCTACGCTCAATTGTTCTCGACTACTTTCAGTTACTCAATAACTTTTCTATTATACACTCCGTCTATTTACCACGAGATAGTCCAACTTGACAATCTCCAGCTTCATGCCATTTCCTCATGCTGCTAATTATCACTCCTAAGTTTGCATCATATTAACTCACTTTCTTGCTAGCTAGCCGTCGTTTAGTCCCCACCTTGCTAGCTACGCTAGCAAGGTGAACTTAGTTTGTCTTACACCAACTTCACCGACCTCGTCGTACCCTTCTTAATACCCGTCTTCTCACCCTCATACGGACCCTTATTCTCCTGGTACACCTGTCTCACACTCTTCAACTTCTTCTGGGCCTTCTCGTACTGCTTTCTCTTCTTTACACGCGAGTTCCTGTTCTCCTTCTTTCTGTGTGGGGTAAGTCCCTTGTTCTTCAAGATCTGGAAATTAAGTGCCCTCTTGCCATCCTCGCCCACATTCTCCTGCAATTCAGCCAACTTGCCTTGTTTGGCAGCAGTAACAGCGTCGTCGTGGGCCTTTCTACGTGCCACCTTTTGGGCAGCCTTGGAAGATTTGAGGTTGTGGTAGGCAATAGCATCCGAATGATCAGCATGATCATTCGTGTTCTCAAAGTCATCCATACCATTTTCATAATCATTCTCATGATTAATCGAATGATCATTCTGATCATTCGAGTAATCACCATCACTCTCTCCCAAATCAGCACCCTCCTTCGACAACCCTCTCTTCCTTGCCTCCTCAATCAACCTCTGCTGACGCTCAAAAAGACGTTCCTGGTACGGCAAGTCCAAGTCACCGGCATAATCGCTCGAGTGAACAGAGTTCTTCTTGGCAGCCTTGTCGATCTTGGCAGTGTAGAAACGAAGCGACTTTTTACGGCGCTGTTTATCCTCCATATCAACGTCGTCAATGGATGTTTCGGTGTAGTCGTTGGTGGGTTTGTGAGAGACTTTTTTGGTGGTACGGGGTTTGGATAAATCAATTGCAAGTGAAGCTTCCTCAGCTTCTGACGAAGCTGAGGAGTTGTCAGAGACTTCTCCATCACTGATTTTATCAGCAAGATTTTCAGATTCACTAACATCTTCATCAAGATCTTCATCAAGATCTTCATCTCCACTAACTTCCTCATCACCAACATCAACACCCTCATCCCCACTAACAACGTTATGGACAAGCTCATCCTCACTATCGCGAGGATGAGAACTTCCTATCTCACTTGCCTGCCTCCAAACCTCCCTTGCCGTCAAAATACTCTCCATCACCGGATCATCCTTCATCGAGAAACTCTCCCCCCCCCTCAAATACTCTGTAAAGAGCGAAAAGTACGACGCAATCAGCCCAAGGTACGCCCCCAACGCCACCAGCTGCACTCTCGCCAAATCCCCCAGCCCCTGTCTCAACTCCTCCAACTTTGGCTTCAATGTCTGCAACTCGTTCAAGAGCGGCACAAACTCCGGGTACTTTTGGTTGAGCAACTCCATGCGCTCCCTATCGTCAAGCGTGTGCAACGCCGTGTCCTGCGAAACCACAACCGTCTCGTTTTTAGGCTCACTCGCCTTTTTCCAGTCCTCCATCATCTCCTCATCAACATAATCATCCATCGCCAATTCCTGGAGATGTTTCCGCTGTTGCTTCATCGCTTCCTCGGATATTTGCTTGGCATCTTCATCGTCAGACGCTTCATCACCTCCATAGTAGTTTTTACGTCCTCCCCAGTTGCCCTCGTCTTCGTCTTCATTATCTTGATCGTCTTCTTCCTCATCTCCCTCCCCATCTCCAAAATCATCACCACCTTCACTTTCCTCCTCAAACCCCATCACCTCATCTTCACCGTCAGATTCAGCCTGTCTTCCTTTTGCATAGTGTCCAGCAGCATCCAACAAGATCTTTTCCCTGTTGGAGTCGAAAGCGTCAATCTCGTTTTCGTAGTCCATGCTCATCGGAAAAAATAGATGGTGAAAAAGTAAACTTGATCGAAAGATATAATAATAGCAGTTATCTTATAACTGGAACTAGATATAGATAGAGATTCATCTACAATCAGATACAATCACCTACAACAATCTACAACCATCTAATCTACAGATCTACAATCATCTACAACAACAAATCATTACACCTAAGTGTTGACGACATACTGATATAGATCAACTAATCATTATCAGTACAGAACAGTGGTAATTGCATCAAATTCAAATCTAGATTATCAACTGCGTTTAGATCTTCTACAGATTCATAATTAGTGTTTACTAGATTTATTGATACTAGATTCACTAGTGGATCACTTCCTTGTATTATCAACTACATACATCAATACTGGGTAGTGTTCATCACTAGATTGGTTTTGTCAAATACTAGATCAATTTAGTACTCATCACTACTACATTGGTATTATCAAATACTTAGTATTCATAAAATACTAGATCGTATTCATTACTAGATACTTCCTGATCAATACTAGATTAATTCTAAGTATTAATCATACTAGATTCGCTTCGTTCATCTAGTTTTAATCATCAAATACTAGATTACTATCTAGTATTTTCTTTATAACTTCCACTAGATTCGCTTCGCTCAACTAGTGTCAGGATGAGCAACCGCCTCGAAGGCCTCACCAAAAAGGCCCCCTCCAAATCCCTCAAATTCAAACCCAAAGCCGTCGCTCGTAAGTCCAAAGAAGACCGTGACCGCGAGGCCCCCGTCATCAAACAAGAGCCCCAAGAACGTGTCAAAAGAGGCACTACTCGTCCCCGTGGAGGCCGCAAAAACCAATATGCCGGCACCCATATGGTCTCCCTGGGTCCCCTCCTGTCTGGATCTGTTGCCATGGGCAATGCCAACGGATCCAAGCTCGGACTCACCCAGGACCAGACCTTCAACTCGGTTTCCCCCACCCCCGAATTTCTCCAGAATCTCAAATTGAAGGAAAAGGTGGAGGGAAGTGGTGACGAGCTGGACGAAGATGATCCCACTAAAATTAACATGACAAAGGGATATGCTTTTGCTGATGAGGAAACGGTTTTGTTTCCAGTGAGACCTGTTCGTGGAGATGTTGAGGTGGTGAGTACTCCTGCTGTTAAGAGTGAAAGTGTGGGTCCTGAGTCGTCTCGTGAACTGCTGGTGCTAGTGAGGGAACCGTCTGTGAAGACCGAGGAGCCCATCGAGCTCAAGATTGATAAAATCAAGGCCCATAAAGTGCAGTTGGAGAGCAAAATCATCAAGGCATCGGACCAGTTCGAGGCCCAGGAAACAGATAAAATGATTACAGACCATGCCCAGTTGCTCAAGTCGATCACAGATAGGTTGGCACTGGTGGAGTTGGGAGAGACAGAGGATAAGTATATGTTGTTTCAGTTGCCCAGAAAGTTGCCAGAATATAGAAGGGAGGGTGAGAGGAGGGAGAATGAAAAGAATGAGAAGAGTGAGGAGAATGAGAATGAGGATAGTGAAAAGGTGGAAGAAAATCACGTCAACGAGTCTCTTACTGGCCAGATTGGAAGAATTAATATCCATCAGTCGGGGAAAATCACCATCAATTTGGGGAACGATAACAACTTGGTGGTGCAGAGGGGGAACACAGCGAGCTTTTTGCAGGAGTTGGTGGTGTTGAACATGCACGAAAGAGTGGGGGAGGATATGGATATGATGGATGAGCTGGGGAGGAGAGTGAGGGGGGATTACGCGAGGTTGGGGGAGGTGGAGGAGAAGGTGATAGGGACGCCGGCTATATAACAAACACAATCGAACGAACAATCGAGCGAAGCGAGATTGTGAGTGAGATTGTGGAAGACTGATACTTCACAATCTCGCTTCGCGAGATTGTGATATCGTAAGGAAAGTCATGTTCACATAAAAATATGTGAACATCACAATTTTGAAGCTAAATTGTGATACTTTGCAGAAAGTCCCATTCCTCACTTCGCGGAAAATCTCACAAATCACACCTCTAAGTGGGTGCACCTAAATTCAAATTCATACGATTTCAAGTATGCATATTGATGTAAAATCAAATGAGGCAATGCAATCGCCGGATAGAATTAACGAGTATAGATTCAGGTGAAGACTAATAAAAAGAACCTGTACCTTTGTAGTAATCAGTTTCCAAACAACGAGCGAAGCGAGTTGTTTGTTAGAGATAATGGTTCACGAGCACAAATAACGAGCGAAGCGAGTTGTTTCACAGATAAAATCAATGAACACAAATAATGGGCGAGTTATTTATTCCAATAGTAATTCGTCAATTAACACAAATAACAGGGAAAGCAATTGCGTAGAGATAGCAATTACCAAGGATGATGTACAAATAGCAGAGTGAGGATAAAGTATAACAAGAGTAGTACTCGTTTTACTGTTGGCTGCGAAAAAATGAAATGGGAGATATGAGTGAGATGAATCGAGTGAGTGTGTCTAGTTATACCTAGTATGTAGTGTGTTCACCTAGTATATGGTGTCTGTAGTATGTAGTGTCTGTAGTATGCAGTGTCTCTAGTATGTAGTGTATACTTACACCTTTCTGTGTAGTTCTAGTTACCTAGTATGTAGTACCTCATGTAGTACTTGGGAGTAGTGTCTGCTCACCTAGCATATATCTAGTCACCTATACCTTGTAGTCTTTGCAGTACTAGTCATCTGTGTATCCATCTAATCTATTCAAACACAGTAGTAACCTTGAATTTACGCTCATGGGTTAGACCACATTTAGTAATTTCACAACTCAATAGCATCAGCACCACCTGTATCATCACCACTACATTAACTCCTTTTGACACTACTTCTAGTGTTCGTTCAATTGTTCTCTCTGCTCACATCCTCAGCAATGAGCACCATGTTTGCTTCTCACATTCGTTCAACACAAAGTAACGTTTTCAGTATCATCATGATCGATAAAAGTAACGCTAGTCCACAACTATTTATTCACTCTCCACTGCTCCACACTGACTATCGTATCCTCTCATTCACATATTCTCACCCTCCCATCCACTGATTCCCTCGATCTCACTTCATACTGCTTAGTCGCTCCTTCATTATCTCCACTCTCTCCTACCCCCAAAAGCCCCTTAAGAACAACCCTCACCACTGATACGCTCTCCCATAAATCTTTCTCAACAAAGGTCCCTTGGCCCAGTTGGTTAAGGCGTGGTGCTAATAACGCCAAGATCAGCAGTTCGATCCTGCTAGGGACCATT